>BQNB010034576.1:0-51503 GCA_026074375.1 Tanacetum coccineum
ATATTCCAAAGACGCACGTGAGTACCTTTAAAAGCCGCACTCGTTGCATCTCCGCGGACAAACACGGACTGCGAAATGATACTCACGTCCACAGACACGATTACACGTGGACCATTTCCCGACAAGGGACCCAATCTTGGGCTTGCCTATAAATATGGGTCATTTCACACCCCAAAGGAGGTACATTTTGTCTTATCATTAGCATACACACATACTCTGACATTCTCTTATTCTCTGACAAACATGTATACTTACTCTTACGCCGGAGCTTAATCGCGGGGTCCGCCCTGCGGTAAGGCTAACGGTTTACTCTCATTTGTGCAGACCACATCTTCATTACTTGGATTAGTACAAGATCAACATTATAGCCTACTCCCTGGCCCAACCCATTAAGCAATCCAGATTCATATTCACCCCTACACTCTTTTTATACTAACAACTATTTTAATGGTCTTTGATAGATATAGTTAGAAAATGTTTCATGATAAGAAAGATAATGCTAAAATATTTTTCCTTTTTTAAGTCAAACTAAAGCAAGAAAAAAAAACAAATCATACACTTTTAAACTAGTTCAAACTCAGTAAATTCTAAATTCTAATAAGGTTATATGAAAGATTATGATTGTATTTCGTACTTGATTCATCTGTTTATGTGAAAAAAAATCAACAATAACTTGTATATATCGTAGAAATGTGTTACGCCTAAACTTACATATCAACATTTTGTTGGTTGTAGCAAAGAGACACTACAAGAAAAAGTGATTTTAGTGACGAAAAAAGGTGACGACTTTTTATTTGGTCACCATTTGTTCAATTTATATTTTTGTTTTATAAGAGTGACGAGATTATTGGTCACCAATTTGGTATAGTAAAAATAAGTGACCAAAATTTTTGGTCATAAAATTGTGTAAAGTAATTACTCTTTAAATCATAATATTTTATAAAACAAATACCCAAACAAAGTTTTAGAACATAATATCTTCACTATATCTTTGAAAATAAGTGACTAACATTGTTGATAAATGTTGTTATAAAAATAATTAAAATTTGGTTTCACTAATAAAAGAAAAAAGGAATTAGCCAAAGTTAAGACAAAAATGAGCCTTTTAAATTTTATTCACCCATCACCAAAATACAAAGTATCTATAAAAATCATAGAAGTCTTTAAAAATCATATAAAAGTGAATAAAAAGGCTTCATTTAAAAAATATTCATTTAATACAAAGTATGTAACAATTTTAAAGAACTACTCCATCCGTCTCAAATTAATAGTCCCTCTTTTCATTTTGGGTTGTCCCAAAATTATTGTCCCCTTCCAAATATAGTTGTGAGTAATTTAACAAGTTTACCATATTGCTCCTAATGATACTAGAAATTACAAACTTTATTCAAAGCTTTAATTAATTCCATAGGGGTAAAACTGTCATTCTGCAAAAAAGTAAGAGAGAGAATGCAGTAATAATTATGTTTTCTTAAACTGTGTGTTTTTTGTTGGGGGACAATTAATTTGGGACGGAGGGAGTATTCCGTTAAGGCAATGCACAAGTAAGGTAGTACGAAGACTATTACAAGGCCCCTAAGAGTATATTAAATGCATGTGAAATATCTTAAGAGGGATCAACCATATTAGGGGTAAGGTAGTATGAAGACTATTACCGATGGTATCCTTTCTACACACTCGCATTTCCTTAGACGTCTATGCCAATTTAATATCTTATGGCTAGTCTTCTAGAGCCTAACACGCACATCCATCAACAAGAAGCAACATTAAAAGGATCTACGACATATGTTTCATGCAATCATAAGTAAATACAAAGGTGGGTTTAGCCTAGCATGTTATAAAGAAGGTAAGAACATAAATCAATCAAACAACACATAGACATATTGAATGATTAATGATAAATAATCTTACTTGATTAAAACATGGATTGAAGGTAGTTACAATAGGGTTTTGAGGCCCTAAAACGACCTAAAAAGCTGCTAGAATGACTAGGGTTCGTGATGACATCAAATAACGTCTATTTTATAGCATCATTTATCCCATGTATTTAACCTATTTTGTATAATTATTGCAAAGAATTGTTACTTAATCATTTATATTTGAGAATTGCAGTCATTACGGAGTACTTAGTGGATATTAGCAAAAGGCACACATTCTGGAGCTTAAAAGAAGATATTTTGAAGATTAATGATTCTGACTACCAATACGCCGTATCCATCAAGGAAGATACGACGTATCCGTGCCTGCACTCACCAAAGACCACAAAGGAAAGAAGATCAATACGCCGTATCCAGAGAAGACCAATACGCCGTATTGGATATATGGCATGTGAATATTCTGGAAGATATCAAACGTGGTCCCTACTCCAAGAAACTCCAATACGCCGTATCCAATCCCTTGGATACGCCGTATCGAACCGACTTCCAGACCCTATAAATACAAAACTCAAAAACGAGTTTTAAGTGTGCTAAATCATATTCTCGATACCTAAACCACAAAAGTCGATTTTCAGAGGAGAAAAAGAGCAGAAGAGGTCTTGCAACGCATTCCAATCCATAGAAGACAACGTGTAATTTCTTATACTTTTGTAATCGTTCAGTTTTTGGTATCATTCGTTAACTCGGTTAGTTTACCTTGGCTAAAACAATTACTCTTGTATTAATTATGATGTTTGAAGGCTAATACCTTCAGGTATTAGCCATTATTATGAAGATCTGAATGTTTGGTTTTGTTTATATCTCGATTGCTTAATTTATCGTTGTATGCTTGTTTATGTTTATCAATTTATACTTGTTTACGTGCTTTTGTATGCGACCTATCATTCAACTGGATCTAGTGATACGGACCAAGTAATCTAGATGCCGAGATAGCTCTCCATATAGTGATTTATACATCTAGAATCATAGCAAGTATTGTCTTTCTAAAATCGTGCTAAGGATACGCTTCTGGCTTAACTAGTTAACAGAAACTGCCTTTGGTTTATTGAACATGTTGACTAGTAGGTGAATCTAGATAATTCAACAAATAATGTTCTGATTCCATTGGATAGTTGGACAAGTGGACTACTAGTGTATAAATTACCATTAAGCAGTAAGTGGGTAAAGTCTCTATGAGCTAGGGTTTAACAAGATCACCATTGCTTTAATCCCTAATATAGATTATAATCAGCAAATAAGGATGTTTTATGCGGATGCTTTAATTGTGACAGAATTAATGTGTCTAGGTCTTAGGATGAAGTCCCGCCTAAGTCTAAGAATGATATACCTCTTCGAGATAAGTAATCATTGCACTGAATAAACAAACCAACTTCTAATCGAAATAATAATGGCTAATACAGTTTTCTATCATAAGGATCGACCGCTCTTTTATCTTTTGTTAATTTGCTTGTGTGGGTTAAAGTGTCTTGAATTGATTGTAGTCACCAACCAAACCCATGCAAGTCTTTCAGGCTGAAAACCCCCCTTTTACCTATTAGAATTAGGATTAGAACTAACATAGGATTATCATAGGTTTGACTTAGATTAGAATTAACTTAGATTAGATAACCAAAATATATAAACTCAAAATATAAATAAATGAGAGATTTAACCTCAGCTTCAAGTGTTCGACAACCCTACTTACACCACGAATTAACACCAACAGGTTACACTTACCCTTAAAGTGTTATATTTGGGTAAGTCCGTAAAATATAAAATATAAAAACTTGAGAAACTTGAACTATCATAAATAAACACCACAACAAACGACACATCAATTACATTGATATCACTGACATGACGACCACCTTCCCCGTGATAAAACCCTTTTGTTGCACACATTATTTGGTGCAAGATACCTCTTGATCACCCATGTTGAGCCAATCTATGTTTTCACCCTACTCTATATGTTTCGTTACACCATTTCACATTAGCCTACCATGTAGTCTTTATTTTCTTTGTGTTGAAATCTCTGGCTACTTAAGTCCATGGTTCAAGGGGAATAGGTACAAAAATTATATGCATTTGTGGAAGACCAATCAGTTATGATCTATAAAGACCCCATGTATCACCATTTTTGACATTGTTTATCTCAAGTGGGGGCATGTGCGTATAATATTGGATGTTGCAGAGGTAATAATTAAATATATAAACTCCTATAACATTTGCATATTTATCATGAAGAATATGAAGAAAAGAAAGTGAAACAAAAAGCCACCCATGTGCTAAAAATGTAAAGATGGTGCAAAATAAAAAAAATAGAGCTAGTAGCCCATTATTGCACCAAGACATCTCATTAATTATGAAGAATGGAGCTAGTAGCCCATTATTACACCAATTCATCCCAATACTTATGAAGAATGGAGCTAGTAGCCCATTATTAAATATCAGATTTTCGGACTTAGACTCTTGGACCTATGGATGGACAATAGCTAGTTATGACAACCTCAGATTACTTTAGACTATTTGTTTTGTGTTTTTATATTAACAACCATTAAATGTGTATCCCATGTTTATCCTAACCCCTTTATCACCCTTATAAACCATATTACCCTTGTTGCCTTCGATAATTATTTAGACCCTAATTCTAACTCGTGCAGATTTGTGTACTTTCCAAGCTTATGATAGAATACATGCTATGACTATACAATTGAGCGATCACCCCGAAAATTAAACACTTAGACTAGTGGAGAGTTGAGTGATTTTTTATCCTCTTTTCGTGAGGTGTCGCTTTGTATGTTTCTACATAATTGTTTTTATAGATTCATTTCTGGAAGTTATTCTCGAGAAATCTTTTTATGAAATGTTCTAACAGTATCTACTTGAGGGAAAGCAGAAGTCAAGTGGGGGATATTTGATAACATCAAATATTTAATACTTTTTAGTGGAAAAATACCCCCTATATTACCTGCAAATGTTTCACTAATACTCGAAAATGAGATATTTTCTATCATTTTGTAGTTTTTAGGTGAAATGCAGGAAAATGACAAGAAACAAGGGAAAAAGGGCTTAAAGTGTAATTTTCTGAAGAATGTTACGGCGTAACACAAAAAATAGTTACACCGTAACATATATTAAGCAAGTATGAAGATCAAGGACAACTTTACGGCGTAACACCATATCTAGTTACGCCGTAACCATGTATTTTGAAGTAAATCTTAAACAAGATAGAGTTACGGCATAACACCCCTTATGGTTACGCCGTAACCATGAAGATCCACGAATATAGAATGCAGATCACGTACATATTGAAATTATTTGAAGGTTACGGCGTAACACAATATCTGGTTACGCCGCAACAACTGCTTATTTATGGAATATCTTGTAAGAAGGTTACGGCGTAACACCTTTATCAGTTACGCCATAACAGGTTTGATACTTATAAATAGAGGCCTCATTCAAGCTATTCCGACATCACTTCCTCCACAACCAATTAGAGAGGCGACAAAGGCTTCCAACCTTCGAAGAACTTCTCACCTGAAAATCCAAGGGATATCACACTTTACTTACTTTTTGTATTTAATCATTCAAATACGAATCTTTTAAGAATTATGAGCTTTCAATCTATAATTACCTCTATTTCTTGTTGTGTTTCCGTTACCATGAGCGGCTAAGCACTTAAAGTGTTGGCCTAGTTATGTAATTATTGTTGTTATAATGTTTGTTTCCTATTAGATTATGGTTTCGTTATATATTCCCATGACTATCTGTGTAACCTGGGTTTTGGTAGTACGGGTGGTTTGGACCTTGCTTGCCCAATTATTAGATTATCTAGTCAATATGGGATCCATCGGGTACTAGGGAGGATCTATGACTCTAACCCCTAGTGTAGGAACTGACCGGTCTTTGCACTTATCACTGAAAAAGCTCAATAACTAAAAAAAGCACAGGAACTAATTTAGAGGTAGTTAATAATACTGTAAAGGTTTATTAATCAGTTTTAGGAATAGTTGGGATTAATCACTGCAACATGGATATCCCACCGCCTATACGATTTGGACTGATTCGGAATCACAGGAAGTATAGGAATGACTGTATATGCCTATTCAAGTCTATCGACCTTAGAAACCGCTAATGAAACCATAGTTTAACATTGCACAGGAAAACGTTTTCATAACAATAGTAATGAAGTAACTAGGTTAGCACGTTTTCTCTCCTGGTATCTCAAACTCTTTGAATTTCCAGTATTTACTTTTATTGTTATTCATCTCAATCAATTTAAAAACCATTTCTAAACGTGACATTTCAAATTAAAACTAATTACAACTTAGCTCTTGGGACGACCTCGGATTTACCATTTTGTACTACTCACGATCGGGTTCTCTGCCCGTTAGTGCGTTGTCAGGTAGATCGAGTTTTATAAATTTAAAACTTGGTAAAAATATATTTTAAAATAAAATACGCATCAATTCGAGTAAAAGTAAAGTTATTGCGTTCATAAGTAAAAACAAGTATTGTATCTCACTGTGAGATATGAAAATGAGTTTGAAATTAATCGTGTAATGAGTTTGTAAACGTTCATGTACCCGAGTATATAAATGAGTTACGAAATCAAGTATGTACAAGTTGTAACGAGCATGTATTCTCCCCCGAGATTTGTAAAGTAAATGTAAAACAAGTGAAAGAGCGGCTATAAACTCACCTCTAGTGAAAGTAGTGATTATCGCAAAATCAACAAAGTAATCATCGCAACGATCCGGAATGCAACCTAATTAATTATAGTTCGTATAAGTATAATGTATTTTATATAAATACAACATCATAAGTTTTAGAGTCACATCACTACCTACTAGTTTTTGTTTAATTTAAAAATTAGATGTCCAAGTATTTGTATCCGCAAGAAAAATATTATTGTTGTCCAACAATTGATTATTTATTAATAATACACGATTTAGTATTTTTATTGTTTATACAATGATATTATATAAATGGTTTAATTGTTTTATAAAATAATATTTATAAAGTTAAAAACGTATACAAATATTATATAAATGATATGACAATATTTTGTTAACTTTTTATAGTCCCAACGGACTCAAAAACACTCGTAAACCACTTTTTATATTTCTATCAGAATGTTATATTTTTATAAAAATTACATAAAATTATTTATAAAAATTAATTAGTTTTTGTAATTTCTATTTATCCGAAATCTTTGAAAACTCGTAACTTGCTCATTTTAACTCCGTTTCGTATGTTCTTAATATGTATGGAATCGTGACGAAATAAGCTATTCAAATAAAATACTCACCGTTTTTATAAAAATCTGAGTCAAAACTGTAAATTCAAACAATTTATAAATTTTTTTATAAACTTAAATCTTGCAAAACTTATAACTCATTCGTTTTAATTTGTTTTATGTACCTTAAATGGCACAGGTTTTCCTATTAAAGATGATCTACCGAAACAAAATATTTATAAAATTTTATCAGATATGAAACAGTGCCAGTTTTTATAAAACTATTTTTATAAAAACACTTTTATATATTTAATTATCGTAATCTGTAAAATTCATAACTCCTTCGTTATAGCTCGGTTGTTCAAGTTCTTTATATGCTTACAATCCTCATAATACGTACTATTTAACATAGTAGGTTTCATAATTTTATAAAATTCAAATTCAAACAGAATACCCAAAACAGTTTGCATTTATATATATATATATATATATATATATATATATATATATAATTTATAACTAGTTTTATAAATTATAACTTGATTAATTTGTACAAGTCCCCTATATTACTTTATACCACAAGTCTTACATATTTTTAGCCCTCAAGTTCATGTCCCTCATTCTTGTCCAAGTACATTGTCCTTATAATAATTTGTACATAAACCTTGTAATTAAACTATCAACAAGTAAATTTATAAACTAAATCTATAAATTAACCAATACTTATATAAAGTGTATTCTTGCATTTTAAACATCATTTCACCATAAATCATTATGTATTCAAATCATAATTTTTTAAATTTTTAGTAGTTTTTTTGTGTTTTTTTTTCTTGTTGTGTTTTTTTTTTTTTTTTTTTTGTTTATTTTTTTTTTTATGAGTTTTAGCTCCTTATATTTTATAAATTCACAAAACAAACCCTAGGTGGTGATTAACATAATAACAAGTATATAAAATATGAAATGAATAATTTGAAGAGATTAGGGTTATGTTTAGACCTCAATGAATTTGTAGGAAGATGAGACACAAATCAAACTCAAGTACTTATCCCTAAATTCTTCCAAGAAAATCAACACCTAAGCTTCCAAATCAACACCCTAATTTTTTTTGATATAAACCTTGTAAAATCAACACCCAAGCTTCCAAATCACCTTGATATACCTTAGATATTATACCTAAGAACACTTGTATACTTATAACCTTTCTAGAAATCAAGATATAGGAAACCCTAAATGTTGTTTGTGAGCCGTAAGGTATAGGAAGAAGAAGAGAGAAATGTGTGTTTTGATTACTTGCAAAATGAAAGAGTGTTAAGAGTTTACTAGGAGGTCTTATTTATAATGCAAGTATTTTTTTCAAAACCATTAACAAAACAAGGGTTAGGAAGTAGTAATAGTACAAGGTTGTGTAAGACCTCTCATCCTCCCTAGGAGGAGGAATTTGACAATTTATGGAGAGTTAGGTTTGAGGTAGTACTTGGTGTAAGTTATAAGTAAGTGATGAGACTTTAGTGGGAGATTATGATTTATTTGTGTGTTTGAACAAGTATAGCCATCCATGTGATGTTTATAAGTGAAAATGATTTAGTTTTTGGGTATTGGGTATAATAGTGGGTATTTGTTTGAATATAGATAGGTATAGGTGTTTCCGGCATGCCAAATGATAATTTTAATTGCGAAACGTAGAAATCTGTGTAAACGCAAGCCAACTACAACTAAAATATGAAAAGTTACAAAATATCCTCGTAATAATAATATAATACGACTTGCTTGACTGTACAATTTTACTATTTTTGATGTTCGTTTTCGTGAATGTTAATTTTTAGTTAACGCGATTATAAACTAAAAACGTTGAAAAATAGAAAGGAAACGCGCAAATGATTAAAATAATAAATTGATATATATTAGATGTAAAATGACGTGAAAATGCAGATTGTTACAAACTTAATGAAAGAAGATGTGGGTAATGTTCCGGTTTGGGTTAAACTCCATGATATCCCTGTGACTGCATTTAGTGAGGATGGTTTGAGTGTCATTGCTACTAAGCTTGGTACTCCTTTGATGCTTGACTCTTATACATATGGCATGTGCATCCAATCATGGGGTAGGTCAAGCTATGCTAGAGCATTGATTGAGGTTCAGGATGATGTGGAGTTGAAAGATAATATTGTAGTGGTTATGCCTAAACTTGTTAGGGATGGGTTCTATACGCGTATTGTTAGTGTTGAGTATGAGTGGAAACCTCCCAGTGTGCGTGTTGTAAGGTTTTTGGTCATGTTTAGGATGAGTGTCCTAAGATTATAGATTCGGATGTGGTGAAGAACATGAAGAAGCCTAGCCAAGCTACTAGAAGTGTTCTGGTTAGTCCTAATGTGGGGTTTAGACCAGTCAAACAAGTGTATATACAGGTTTCTAAAAAACACAATGTCAACCCTAGTGGTAATAAGAAGAAAGATGTGGAGCCTACAATATAGGTTAGTAATTCAAACCCATTTGATGTGCTTAATTCGGTTGAAAATGATGTTGATTTTGGGTACAAATGGCGAGACTTCAAATCTGGCTAGTAAAAAGACCAATTCTAGTGGATCCTTGTTTTGGAATGTGGAATCTAGTAGTATTAGTACTACCCCTCTTGTTGAAAAAATTGATAAAATAGAAAGACTTTTTATTGATGGAAAGGTTACCCTTGTGGATGATAAGGGTAAACATTTGATAAAGGTTGATTCTTCGAGTGATCATGATAGTGAGGATGAAGTTGCATCAGTTGATGACGATATGACAAATTTTCTGGCTTCAAAGAAGGTTGGATATGGTACTAATAGTCTGTTGGAACAATGGAAGGAATCTTATGTGAATGGTGACTACGGCTTCGACCCATACGATGATGATATGCGATAATTTGGATATCAAAGTTCAAGGTCGTAAGAAGAAATAGTTATTATTGTTTCTTTTATAGTCTAGTCACTCTGTGTACCTTTATTTAAGGAAGTGGTTTTTCCTATGTAACGGACAGAGATGTGAGACTCACCCTCATCCTTTGTACTTAAATGTTTTTTTGAGTAATAAAATTTACCAAGGAAACCCTTTAACAAAAAAAATTATATTAATATTTCTCAGTGCTTTTATATTTTTAAAAAGGGCTAATGGTCTAAAAATGCATCGAAGTATCCCCGTTTTCCTTTTCTAGGCATTCATCTTTTAATTTTTCTTTTGTGTGCCAAGATATTGCTAATCTTTCTATTGTAGGCATGATTAACAAAAATTGTGACGTGGCATATATTAATACCAAACCAACCGTTACCCTTTTAACCCTTATACTTATTTTTTTAAAAACCAATCCCTTTAACCTTTTTAAGGATTTCGTTCACTTCATTCATTCATAACAATTCACCCACCAAGATCGTGAGCCACCGTATTTCACCCACAGTAAACCCTAATTCAAGCACCAATTGAACATGTCGAAGAGAAATGGTAATGTCCTTATCTACTTATATGTTAGATTATCTGCTAGTAGGTTTGCTTATCTGCTTATATGTTAGATTATATTCTTATATAAGCATATTAGCTGCTTATGCTTTAGCAACTCTATCTTCTTATGTGTTAGCTTATCTGCTTATATTTTAGCTTATATGCTTATATTTTAGCTTATATGCTTATTTGTTAGATTATGTGCTTAACCAAGGTCTTAAATGAGTGTTTGTATTAGGACAATGTAGCCTGAATATTTAGGCTGAATGGGATCATATTTGTAATTTTTTTTGTTTGGATATGATCCAGTTTAGGAGTTTGTTGTTGCTTTGCAGAAATCATTGTTATCAACTTAGATACTAGCTCAGTGATGTGTCGGCGCCAAAAACTTGATGTGTCGTTGTCTGGTGTATATTTTTATGATTCAAGTTTTAAATTTATATTTTGCCGACTAAACCAAAAACAATACTTTAACGGGCAGTGTACCCGATCGGTGATAGTTTTGTGGTAAGTAGGGTGCCGAACACTTGAAGCGAGGTTAAATCTCTCAATTTATTTATATATTGGTTATCTAATCTAAGTCAAACATATGCTAATTCTATGTTAGTTTAGTTCTAACAGGAAAAAGGAGGGTTTCAGCCTGAGAGACTGGCACGGTTTGGTTGGTGACTACAATCAATTCAAGACACTTTAACCCACACAAGCAAATTAACAGAAGATAAAAGACCGGTCGAGCCTTATGATAGAAAACTGTATTAGCCATCATTAATCTCATTAGAAGTTGGTTTGTTTATTTAGTGCAATGATTACTTATCTCGAAGAGGCATATCATTCTTAGACTTAGGCAGGACTTCACCCTAAGACCTAGACATATTAATTTTTTCACAATTAAAGCATCCACATAAAGCATCCGCATAAAGCATCCTTATTACATGATTATAATCTATCAAAGGGATTAAAGCAATGGTGATCTTGTTAAACCCTAGCTTATAGAGACTTTACCCATTTACTGCTTAATGGCAATTTATACACTAGTAGTCCACTTGTCTAACTATCCAATGGAATCAAAACATTATTTCTTGAATTATCTAGATTCACCTACTAGTCAACATGTTCAATAAACCAAAGGCAATTTACGTTAACTAGTTAAGCCAGAAGCGTATCTTTAGCACAATTTTAGAAGGACAATATTTGTGATCCTATGATTCTAGATGTATAAATTACTATATGGAGAGCTATCCCGGCATCTAGATTACTTGGTCCGTATCACTAGATCCAGTTGAATGATAGGTCGCATACAAAAGCACGTAAACAAGTATAAATTGATAAACATAAACAAGCATACAACGATAAATTAAGCAATCGAGATATAAACAAAACCAAACATTCAGATCTTCATAATAATGGCTAATACCCGAAGGTATTAGCCTTCAAACATCATAATTAATACAAGAGTAATTGTTTTAGCCAAGGTAAACTAACCGAGTTAACGAATGATACCAAAAACTGAACGATTACAAAAGTATAAGAAATTACACGTTGTCTTCTATGGATTGGAATGTGTTGCAAGACCTCTTCTACTCTTTTTCTCCTCTAAAAATTGACTTTTGTGGTTTAGGTATCGAGAATATGATTTAGCACACTTAAAACTCGTTTTTGAGCTTTGTATTTATAGTCGTCTGTAGTCGGTTCGGTACGGCGTATCTAAGGTATTGGATACAGCGTATTGGAGTTTCTTGGACTAAGGACCACATTTGATATCTTCCAGAATATTTTATTCCCATATAGCTTGAATACGGCGTATTGCCTTTCCTGGATACGGCGTATTAGACTTGTTTCCTTTGTGGTCTTTGGTGAGTGCAGGCACGGATACGCCGTATCTTCCTTGATGGATACGGCGTATTGGTAGTCAGAATAGTAATCTTTAAAATATCTTCGTTTAAGCTCCAGAATGCACGCCTTTTGCTAATATTCACCAAGTACTCCATAATTACTGCAATTCTCAAATATAAATGATTAAGTAACAATTCTTTGCAATAACTATACAAAATGGGTTAATAACATGGGATAAATGATGCTATAAAATAGACGTTATTTGATGTCATCAATATCTCTCCACTTGAAATCTACTTGTTCCTCAAGTAGCCTTTAGAGTTTATAAAATTGTGTCCCTAAGGATTTTCCGTTACATAGCATTTATTTGATCTAATTAAAGTATCCGACAACCACCTCACAAAAATAGGAAGTGAAAAACACTCAAATCCTCAAACTAATCTATGTGCGTAACATGTACCTAATTCGCACAATTGATCGGTCAGTGACGGAGTATTATATCATAAGCTTGGCAAGGATACTCATCTCCACCACTAAAGCTAAGGAGTAACAAAAGTTTATAAGTAAATATGGGTTTTTATGAGAAGGCTTAGGTTGATTACTCTAACTAATCTTTACGATACAAATATTCTAGGAGGGCTACAAATGACACACATACACCACCCGTAATGAGGGATTGACCATGTGATTACTCATTCCACCTCGAAATTAGATAAAGGTAGGAATTGCTCAAGAGTATACAGGTGTATGAATCTTCTTAACTTTTTCAATAGTATAAAAAACAACAAGGAGATGAGACATGCATATATGGCCGAAACAGACAGATAGTCATGCAGCTCGATCACTTCCTCATTCACGGTTAAAAACCGTGGTTAATGATTAGGAAATCTAATTAAAATTGTTGTTAAATACAAATTATGAAGCAAATAGATTAAGTCTAAAATACATGTTGCTAGACACTTTTTCCTGGACCGTTACCACTGTTAAAGACACGGGACTATTTACATCGGTCTTGATCATAGATAAAATTCAACAACATAGTAGGTGTTCCCGTTACGTCTAAACTTCCCAACATTCCACTACATTTACATACTTTACAAGGTAAGTGGCGATATCTTCCACTTTTATACAATACTCTACATCGTTAATTTTTATCAACGAATAATCGATCCATCGTGTAATTCCTTCGGTAGTTGCGAAACGATTATCTTCAAACTTTTCTTCTCTTTTTTGTTACGATTTTTCTAATTTTTTTGATTTTTTTTTCATAAACACTATACTACGAAACTCGGTGTAATTTCACCATCTTCACGATCATAATAATTCTGGATGATTCCTTCAATAATTCTTCATTCTTCGGGCGTACCATTAATTGCGATGGTAGTAAAAAATAAATTGGTTTTGACTATAATATAATTCCATTTTCGATGTGCAAATTTTCTTTAAATGTACCAAAATTGACCACAAGACTCGGGGAAATACAAACTTTACCTATTAGCAATAGCAACTGTAAAATATAAAACTTAATTAATAGGGTTATGCTTAGGTGTAAAGGTGTAACGAAAACAAATATTGGTGTAGTTCCTAAAGGATTGGCTCTACAGGTTGTTCTAGGGGGATCTTACTTTTAAAGTGAGAGTAAACAAAGGGTTTATACGGGGTTAACTAACCAGTGTAGTTAGTTAATAAGCAACATGTAAAGGCGATTTGGGTGTAATCCTAAAATTTACCAATTTAAACAAGTTACTCTATCTAAATCCATAGTACTTATCACTGCGGTCTCGAATAGATATACCAATCCAAGTTCTAAAGTCTACAACATCACCGGCACACTCATATTTTTGTGGAATTTGGGTAAACTTTGGAAACAGTTATGGTTAAATCCTACATAAATATCTAACAAGGATTATTTGTTGTGGGTTATGTATAAAGTAATTCACTAAATGTTGCTTGAAAATATTTAAATTTGAGCATAATTTTGCCATTTATTTGTGTGAATATCTAGGACAAGTAAACATTCTAATTCTATCCCCCCACTTGAATTATACAACGTCCTAAAACATTAAAAATACGAGAATTAAAAAGAATTAGAATGAGAAACTCCCCTGATATTTGCTCAGTAGTTGAGTTATTAAGCAAGAATGTGTGTTGAACAGCCGCCTTGAAGTTTCAAGACTCCAACACTTCAAGATCTTCTAGATTTGTAAAGTCTCCACCAATATTCGTCGATGTTACTTTCACGAGTTCCTGTATAAAATATAGGAAAAAAATATGTATGTCCTATCTTGGTAATACGGTTAACGTAAAACTAACTAACAAACTAAAATAGGGTCAATTTTGGTGAATTCGCGTATCATGTGCATGAATTTGCCGTATTGCCAAAAATGACCATTAATATTTAAATGTTTGGCATAAAAGGTAATTATGATAACGTCCAGACAATCAATACGTCGTATGGTATGGAACGAGATACGCCGTATTGATGTCTGGGAAGATAGACTAGATAAATTTAAATAACATTCCGGGTTGTCTCCCGGGAAGCACTTTTGTTTACAGTCAAGTCTTTAAGTTAGACTTTTCTTCAGCTTCTCACTCGGTGCGCGTAACCATCCACCCTTCATCCATCATCCGAAAGATTTCCTGGTAAGCTCGGCACGCCTCTTCACTTGTGATTATAAGATCGTCGTATTCGTCTTCTTTTACAGCAACATATTCTTCTTCATCATTGAACGAATATTTGATCATCTTGTATCTTTTTATTTTGGTAGATCGGTACCTCGCGAGTTTTGATACTACATAACTTATGTCCTTCTTCATGAGTTTCGCTTTCACATTCTCCTTTATCATAATAATGGTAGTAAATCTCATGGCTCTTCCATCTTTTCCAATAATCATTGCCTGATTCATCATCACTGATCAAACCCTCCATGATAGCTTTATTCCTCAAGGCTTCGTCTTTTAGTTCGCTATCTTCCAGATCCTCGTACCATTCAAGGTCTTGGTAATGGAGCGAGTTTCCAATATGGTAAACATCGGGCAAATTTCCTCCATTACAATAACCATCCTCTCTCCAACTACAGGTTGGCCATTCTGAACATCTAGTTTTATAGTTGAAAGGCTTGCAAGTATGTTTGACTGGTTTTGGTTCCTTCTATATTCCACTATCGAGCCATGGTTTGTCATATACCCATGGTACATTCTCATTCCATTTGTAGATCCAATCTTCTTTGTAATCTTCATAGGTTTTACACCTCATAATATCTTTGTAAGTAAGTCCGGATCTACTTTGAGAAGTTAATTAAATTCATTGAATGCCAAACAGAGATGTGTCTCGTAGTTAAAAACATCAGTTTCTATCTTAAAATTTTCGGCGGTTTCTTCTTCAAGATCAAAAGATTCATCATCAGACACCTCATTTTATCACAACTATTTTTCTAGTAAAACCCACAAAGCTCCTTTGGTGAATACATCAATCGTTTTATAGTTTACGAACTTTGTAGCCAACTAGCCTTCGAATCTTGGATTGGCTGGGTCCCATTTTATTACGAGAGTGTTATTTCCCTCGATACGAGAAGGCGGGTAGTATTTCTTAAAAAAATTTCCAGTTAAGTCGACCCAACAAGTGATTGATTCTTTGGTTTTAATCAAACCATCTTACGTGCACTCCAGCAATGAGGTTGGGAAACCAAAAGAATCAAATCACTTGTTGGTTGAAGTAAGGAAGATCCTTACCTCTATCATTCTTATCCTAAAACCCGTGGTTAATACTCGAATGACGGACGTGATCGAACACCACATGTCTATTCGTCGTTACAGCTATTTATGTGTGCTTCAGTCTGGCTTTGTTGGTGTGGTACTTTGGTGAAATATTTGTAAGAATGATCAACCCTAAGCCTTATAATAAAAACCCATTTTACCTTTATAAACTTGTTACTCCTTAGCTCTAGTGGTGGAGATGTGTATCCTGCCAAAGCCTATGATAGAATACTCGTCATGACCGAGCAATTGAGCGAATTAGTTACATGTTACCACATAGATTAGTTGAGTGATTTGAGTGTTTTTATTTTCCTATTTCGTGAGGTGTTTCTGGTGTGTACTTGTAATAGATCACATAATCTTAAACGGAAAAATCTTAGGATACATTTTTATAAATTTCTGAAAGGCGACTTGAGGACAAGTAGAATTACATGTGGGGGGATATTTTGATGACATCAAATAACGGCTATTTTATAGCATCGTTACTCAAGATAACAAGTCTCCACATGTATATAAAGCTACCATTCTGTTTACTTATGCAAAGAATTGTTAACATTACTCGTTTATATTTGAGCAATTGCAGTTGTAGTAACAGTAATATATGAAGTACTTGGTGAAGATTAATAAAAGGCACGCCATTCTGGAGCTTAAAACGATGATATTGGAAGATGATTACTATTCTGCGACAAGACTAATCTACGCTCGCTTCATCAAGGCCTCAAATATGGCACGAACTACCTGTGCCTCCCGCACTCAACACTACTAGACACGAAGGATACAAGTTCACGAAAACCCGCCGTATCCAGAAGAAGGCAAATACGCCGTATTCAAGCTTTATGGAAATAAATAAAGTTCTAGGAAGATATCAAATGTAGGTCCCTACTCTAGAACCCCCCCGATAGCCTTTATCCGCAAGACTTTGGATACGCCATATCGACCATATTCCAGACCCTATAAATAGAAGACTCAAAAATGAGTTTTAAGTGTGCTAAATCATAATCTCTGATACTTTAATCATAAAAGTAATTTCTAGAAGGAGAAAAAGTGCATAAGAGGTCGAGCACGTAATTAATTCCATAGGAGACAATGCTGTAATTTCTTATACTTTAGCCCCACACCATTTAATCGTTTAGTTTTTTGGTATCATTTCGTTAACTTGTTTAGTGTACCTTGGCTAATCATTACTTTTAGTATTAATTATGGATGTTTCAAGAGTATTAGCCATTTTTCTGAAGATCTTAATGTTTGGGTTTCGTTTATCTTGATTTTCTTAAGTTTATCGTTGAATTAATTGTTTAGGTTTATCCAATAATACATTGTTTACATGCTCTATGTTTGCGACCTATCATTCAACTGGATCTAGTGATACGGGACCAAGTAATCTAGATCGCCGGGTGGCTCTCGATATAGTATTTATACATCGTAGACCTATAGGATCATAGTTAATGACTACCTTTTCCCTTAGTTTGTAGATTATTGAACCATAATGTGACCTTGTATAAATGCGTACATTCTTAAGTAATTGATTAAAGACTTGGTTACGTGGACTACTAGTGCATGATTTGCCATTAAGGCAGTGTAAGTGGGTAAAGTCTCTATTGAGTTAGGTTTTAACAAGTTCACCATAGCTTTAATCTCTAATGTATTGATTATAATCAGCAAATAAGATGCTTTATGCGGACGGGGGACTTAGTTTCTGATTGGACGTTTTAATTTGGATTTAGGTATAGTCGATAGGACGGTTATGGTTGAGACCGTCGTAAGGAAAGCGGGGGGTTTTGGGATGATCGGTGAGTCGCGGGTACGACTCTTTGTTGCGGCGGTTTTGAGGTGCGTTGGGGGTGTGGATTGTAGTCTAAGTTAGACTTCATGTGGTTACTTTTTTATCTATATTCGTATGTAGTTTAGGGGATATTAGTTTGGGGATTTCTTTATGGAGGGGGGGATTTTTTTTTACGGTTGGTATGCTATGTCTATTTTGGATGTCAACCTTTTTATAAAATTTTTCATTCTTTTTCTCTTTTTTTTGTGTATTGATTTTTGGGGGGGGAGGTGGGATGATTTCTAGGGGATTTCAGATGCTGGACCTTTTATCCGTTGCTTTTCAGTATCGCTGTGTTTTATTGATTCAGCTTTATTTGTATGATGTTCGTGTCTTATTTTTTTCGGGGACTTTATGATTTATATCTCCTCATCTGTTTGCTTTTATCTTTATTAGTGTCAATTTGTTTTGTGCGTTTAAGATATGACAGAATTCTACGTGTCTAGGTCTTAGGAAGAAGTAACGCCTAAGTCTTAAGAATGATATGCCGCCTCGAGATAAGATCCATTGCACTAAATAAACAAACCAATTTTATGATTAGATTAATAATGGTTAATACAGTTTTCTTATATTTGTCTAGACCGCTCTTTTATCTTTTGTTAATTTGCATGCGTGCATTTTAGTGTCTTGAATTGATTTTAGTCACCACAAAACCTGTGCCAGTCTCTAAGGCTGAAAACCCCCTTATCCATTAGATTTAGGAATTAACATAGGTTTAGGATAGGTTTAAACATGATTATACTAACTTAGAATATAGAAAACCAAAGTTTTAATAAATTGTAAGTGTTCTCGCTCTTAGTGATCTGACACCTTACTTACTCACGAAACTCCCACCACGGATTCATTGCCGTTTAAAGTGTTGTTTTTGGTTAAGCAGATAAAATAATAAATTTAAAACTTGAATCATAATAATTTACAACAACACAATGAACATACAGCTAGGTTAGTTCTCATCTAGTTCCCCTTGAAAATAAAAGGATTGGAGAACGGTAATCTATGGCTTGCTCATTAGGGGGGGGGGGGGGGATCCGAGGGATGGTTGCAAAGCAATAGAGCAACGATATTTCAGAAGGCTTTGTGCAGTGAAAGCTTGGTACGCTATCTGTTCAAGCATATTAGGAATGGATCACTAAAGAAGAACCCTGATAAGAGAGGAAATGGTGGAGATCCCAGTAGGGATAGGAATATAAAAGATTATAACAAGAGAACTAGGACTGAGAATTCTTTTGCTACAACCGCTAACTCGGTGAGGAGAGAGTACACTGGTGCAGCTCCTAAGTGTGCAAACTGTAACCTGCACCACTCACCTGAGTCGCCTTGTCGAGCTTGTTTTAATTGAAACCTCCTTGGGCATCTTGCTAAGGATTATAGAGTAGTACCTAGGATGGTGGAACCCAGTGAATGCTAGAAACCCAACTGCTACTCATGGAGCATGTTTCGAATGTGGTGGTACTGATCATTTCAAGGCAGCATGCCCTAGGTTGAACCAAGCACAAAGACCAGGGGGAAACCATCCAAACCAAGCTGTGGCTAATAATGAAGGACAATGTGATAGGAACAACGGCAATCAGGCAGGTAGAAGGGCATTTATGCTTAGGAGCGGGATAGGGCTCGCAATGACCCCGAACATCGTGTCGAGTATGTTCACTTACGATACGTGATATTCGATTCATGGTGCCGATTATAGCTTTGTTCACGACTTTCATACCTCCTGTTAAGCATTAGGCCCAGTAAACTTAGGTTTGAGTTTTAACTTAGGTTTCAGTTATGAGATTGAAATAGCTAGTGGTCAACTAGTAGAGATAAACAAAGTCATGCAAACTAGAGATAGAAGGTCATCTCTTTGACATCGACTTGATACCATTCGGACATGGGAGTTTTGACATGATCATAGGCATGTATTGGTTATCCAAACACAAGGCTAAGATCATTTTCCATGAGAAAGTAGTTAGAATTCCACTACAAAATAGCAAAGTGTTTAGAGTCATAGGAGAAAGACCGGAAGAGAAGGTGAGGCAACTCATAAGTGAAAAAGCTAAAGAGCAGAAACAGGAAGAGATTGTTGTGGTTAGAAACTATCCCAAAGGATTTTCAGATGACCTATCAGGACTACCACCTGCTCGAGAAATCAAATTTCGTATCGAGTTAATCCCTAGAGTAATACCGGTCGCAAAATCTCCCTCTCGATTGACACCTTCCGAAATGGATGAGTTGTCAGGTCAACTCAGAGAACTCCAGGACAAGGGTTTCATTTGACCAAGCTCATCGCCTTGGGGAGCACCGATATTATTTGTCAAGAAGAAAGATGGTTCTTTTAGGATGTGCATCGATTATATGGAGTTAAACAAGCTTACCATCAAGAATCGCTATCCACTCCCTAGGATAGATGACCTATTTGATCAACTCTAAGGATCATAGTATTTCTCTAAGATAAATCTTAGGTCCGGATACCATCAGCTGAGAGTGCACGAGGATGACATTCCAAAGACTGCATTTAGAACTCGTTATGGACATTTTGAGTTCACAATAATGCCCTTTGGTCTGACTAACGCACCAACGGTATTTATGGATTTGATGAACCGAGTATATAGACCTTATCTGGATAAGTTTATGATAGTGTTCATAGAAGATATATTGATCTACTCTAAGACTAGGGAAGAGCATGAATTGCACCTAGGATTAGTCTTAGAACTACTCAAGAGGGAGAAACTGTATGCAAAGTTTTCCAAGTGTGAATTCTGGTTGTAAGAAGTACAATTTCGTAGACATATGATTAATGGTGATAGTATTCACGTAGACCCTAGCAAGATTGAAGCAGTTAAGAATTGGGAAGCCCCAAGAACTTCGTCCGAAGTTCGTTAATTTCTAGGCTTAGCAGGGTATTACTATCAATTCATTGAGAATTTCTCTAAGATTGCTAAGTCACTTACCGTCTTGACTCAAAAGTGTAAGACATTTAATTGAGGTGAGGAGCAGGAATTGACATTTTAAACTTTACAGGATAAGTTATGTAACACGCCTGTTCTAGCTCTCCCCGATGGACTAGAAGACTTTATAGTGCACTATGATAATTGGCAGATAGGCCTGTGAAATATCCAAAAGGAATTGCTGAAAATGTGCTAGTAGGTATTGGTAAATTTATTTTCCCCATAGATTTTATAATTCTTGATATGCCCAAGGATATCAAAGTACCCTTGATCCATGGAAGACCATTTTGTCTACCGCCCGTGCTAAGATTGATGTTTTCAAAAGAAAGATTACTTTAAGAGTTGGGGAAGAGAAAATAATTTTCAAAAGTATTAAATCTGCTAGTAGTTTAATTAGAGGGCCTATTTAGGTTTGAGAGAAAGAATGGAATTGGATTTTAGAAGCTAAGCTAATGGGAGGACTTTGGTGTTGCATAGATCAATAGACCCTTCTTTGGAGATTACTTAGAACTAACCTATCTAAATGCCTCCATTAGAGCTTAGGCGGGCTCAAGTTGATGATTTAATGTCCACCATTAAGGAAGGTAAGGACGATGAGGAATTTAGGAGCTATGAATGATGCTAGAAGGTTAGTAAGTTTTTGGATATCTAGAGTAAGTGCGATATGATAAGAAGTCATATTGATTTGCCTTACCCAACTTGAAGTTCTCTTGCATGATAGGTTTTGAATTTTTACACGTTAATTTCTTCCCTCTCTTGTTCATAAATATAATGTCCAAAAAGTTTCATAATTCTATAATGAAGGATAAATTAGAATACAAGAGAAATAATGTAGTTGGAGCCTTAATGAACATACCTATCTTTGTTGGAATTTTTTCCTCTATAACCGCACATAGCAGTTTAAGAAGATATGGATGCCTTTCGTGCATGAAGGAATGAGCGATGTTATTTTTGGAGAACCGTTTTTAAGAGAAGTTGGGATTATGGCGTATTGACTTTCTCTGGATACGGCGTATTGATCTTCTTTCCTTTGTGGTCTTTGGTGAATGCAGGCACGAATACGTCGTATCTTCCTTGATGGATACGGCGTATTGGTAGTCAGAATCATTAATCTTCAAAATATCTTCGTTTAAGCTCCAGAATGCGCGCCTTTTGCTAATATTCACCAAGTACTCCGTAATTACTGCAATTCTCAAATATAAACGATTAAGTAACAATTCTTTGAAATAACTATACAAAATGGGTTAATAACATGGGATAAATTAAGCTATAAAATAAACGTTATTTGATGTCATCATTCCCCCCTGAACTTTGTGCTTGGTTTAGTTTAGGACATGCTGCCTTGAAATGATCAGTACCACCACATTCGAAACATGCTCCATGGGCAGTAGTTGGGTTTCTAGCATTTTCCGGGTTTACCACCCTAGGCACCACTCTACAATCCTTAGCAAGATGCCCAAGGCGGTTGCAGTTAAAACAAGCACGACAAGGCATCTTAAGTGAGTGGTGTAGCTTACAGTTTACACACTTGGGAGCTGCACCAGTGTACTCTCTCCTCACCGGGTTAGCGGTTGTAGCAAAAGCATTCCCAGTCCTAGTCCTCTTATTATCATCATTCACATTCCTATCTCTACTAGGCTCTCCACCATTCCCTCTCCTCTCAGGGTTCCTCTTTAGTGATCCATTCCTAATAGCTTCATCTGTTAGTGTACCAGCCTTCTGCACAGCCTTCTGGATTGTCGTTGGCTCCGTTGCTGCCACCATCCTTCGGATTTGTGGAGCAAGGCCATAGATGTTTTTATTTTCAGGGGTAACTAGATGAGGAACTAACCTAGCCAACTCATGAAACCTATTAGTATACGCAGCATGGCCGGCTCTGACCATGACATGATTTTAAAACTCAGTTTCCAGTTTTTGCCTCTCATTGTTCGAACAAAATTCCTCCCTCATTAAAGTCTTAAAGTCTTCCCATGGCATGCCAACAATGGTCTCTCGGCCTCGAGTGTGGATCTGATAGTTCCACCATGTAAGAGCCTTACTGATAAATAAACCAGCATTGTACTTTACTTTTTGGTCATCTCCACATCCACTCATATCTTGAACTGACTCTATCTTCTCAATCCAACGAGTATAGACTATAGCACCTCCCTTCCCGTCATACTCTTTTGGGTTACAAGCCAAAAACTCCTTGTATGAATAACCCCTTCGGCTATTGTTCACAATGACATTCCTAACATCACCCTGGATGTTGTCATTGATGGCATTGCCATTTTGATTCCTATTGTTCCCTTGATTGTTACATGGTTTCCTACTTGGGCTAAGATAGCGGGAAGTAAGTTCTGCAATTATTGGGCAATGATTGTGGAGAAGTCAGGGACTCTATCAACACCCTTATTAGCCTCAACTCCTTGATCATTAGGTTTACCAGTTTATCCATCACCTCTGCCTCTCGGCTCTTTAGTCCTTCCACTTTCTCTACCAGTCTGTCTACCCGTCCTTTCACCTCGTGGTGCAGCAGTTGATCGGCATGCACTTCTTGTCGTCATTCTTGGCGACATTATCTACACAAGAGAGAACATAGGTAACGTTAGGTAGGAGGGAAGGTTAGCTTATGGGTGGTCTTAATATATACGCACATATAATAAGAAGTTTTCTTAAAATAAGAAGGATAAGAAGTAAATTAGTAACCGAATAACGAGATGCAACCGACTTAAATTAGATCAGTCTTTAAAATCTTAGATGCATTATAACGCATCATATGTGTTTTATAGCTTTTAATTTAGATGCATATACGTATATTAGATGCATTTCATTTTTTCTTTTGTTTTTTGTTCCTCTACATGTGCCAAAATCATAAAAATCGATTTGCACCATCTACGCATCAAATTAACATTCGAAACTCAAAATGATGCATCTAAATGAATAAAAATGCATCTAATACAAGTTCTTGCATCTCAAATGTGTGGTTATTTTGAGTCCATCTCACCACTTTTTATTTTTAATTACTTCTCACTGATCCCTACACTATATATTAATAATATGATATATATACACACGGTCTTAAGGTGTCGACATTGATTTGTGTGAACGATATTATCAAATACACATGTGTCATGATACATTTATAATTACGTTGGCCACCGTATTTATACATGTATCCTTTCTCAGTTGTACTCAGTATTGAGCTCTGCTACATAATCAAATGTTGACTTTTTCTAATACGATAAACGATAAACCATGGAAGCAAGTAAGAAGCAGAACACGCAGATAAGATCCATATTTGCAACTATATGAAGGTTATTAGGTTATAGTGTAGGCCAAACCACCTAGTTCTCTATAACCTTGGCTCTGCTTACCAATCTATCACACCCCGACTTAGGCAGAAACACGAGGTGTGACGGAGAATTGATTATCACAACATAAGATACAAGATAGAGAAAACTAAAATGCATTCATAAAAGTGTCGTGACATTCTCCGACCCCCAAGTAAAACTTGAGTAAATATACGTCAAAGAACACATCACATAGTCTCAAAGCTTACAACTAAATTTCCCACGCAGGGGATGATACTAGTCTCAAGATAACAATCCTCAGAATGCTTAAGTTCAAATAAAGTTTCAATGCAAGATCTCTCCAAATATGATCCATACAGGATGCTCTTAAGGTCTGCTAAAGCTCGCAACATGACTTCATTGATCATTAACAATACCTAAAAATGATACTCGAAAAGGTCAACATAAAGTTGGTGAGCTCGTAGGTTTGATCACAACCCAGTTGTTGTGCCATGGTTTTTAAATAGTGGACAATTGTGCAATATGACAGTGAATGCATAAAACAGATTAGATTCCAACATAACAACTCCATCCTATAAAAGATCCACAACAACATAGATACCAATGCACGCAAAGTTCTCAACTCTCAGTTCACATGCACCTAAAGCCTACCAGCTTGAGCTATACATAGGGCGAAAGATCACAAGACCCACATAGAAAATCCACACAATAAGTTCCACATAGTAAGATCCACACAGTAAGTTCTACCAAATCTCATGTCACTCACATAGCAGTCATAGGCACATAGCAAAGTCCAAAAAGATCAAGTTTCGCACAGTAAGAAAACAAGTTCAAAACATATTTGAGTATCATTTCCCCCAAACGGAAAAAGGGTTAAAAGTGGGGCTACGAGAACTCACCTTAAGCAAAAGGTGACAAATAGCAAGATCAAGATCAAACAAGCAAATGAAACGACGTCCGAACACAACCTATTCCAGTTAATGTTCAATTTAAATATACTTTTCAAAAGTGTTTTCAAGGTTGATGCATAGAGGTCAGATGTCCGTTGTACGGTCACCCTTAACGTTATCAGTGGTGTGATGGTTGACGACTTAGTTTCAAAGATAGCATGTTCTAGTTCATACCTTAGTATACTATACTTATACTCTTTAAGTAAAGATAGACTAGTAATATAAGAAGACTTAGATAATAGATATTTAGAAATATAATTCGGTAAATCCATTCGGTAACCTTAGTTATCTTAATTATTTGTATAGATTATAAGAAATGAGATGTTTATTTATGCAAAACGATTTGAAGAAGTTTTATATTTTATAATTATAAAATATATTTTTCGTCTTTTAGTCGACTTATTAAAATAATAATATTTTATTATTTTGATGCAAAAGTAAGTTTTTGAGAAAAAAATGTAAGTATATGATTTTTATGAAATTTCGACATGACTCGTTCATTTATACAACGTTTTCTAAGGTTTCATACCTCAATTTCAAACACTTACCCGCAATTTCACCATTTTTTTCGACAAATTGCCAAGAATCTATATCTCGCAACGTTTATCAAAGCGTATTTCCTCAAACGACTTTCAATACCTATATAAATATGTTTTACTTTCAAAAGTACGTTTTAAACGTATAAAACGACTAGTTTTCGCTTATTGGGCCTTACGGCCCAATAGAGATCCAAAACGCTATTATTAAGTTCTAAGATCCGATTTAGGTCCTATAACATACTTACTATTAAATATAAGTTTGAAAAATAAACCACAACGTAAGCCAAGGCTCATGGACCAAGACCAAGCCATGGTTTGGTTTGTCTTATTGGGTTGTGACCCCTTTAAGCCCAAAATAAGCTATTCGTAGCTTATTTTCAAACCATTAACCTACGTGAAAAATCAAGGATGACGAAATCCCGTTCTTTAAGTCTTTTAAATAAATTTTATTAAAGTTTTATCTTAGTTTTTATCTATTAATAAATAAGTGGTTAAAGCGGGGCGCTTTCGAAACAAATGATTTTTGACCTCTCTTAATGAACCTTTTCTGTTCTTGTTGTTGGGAATTATTGATTTGATGAGACAAAATAAATAAAAGAATGAAACAAGGACTTAAATGCAAAGCTGGAATTCTTCAAAAGATGGAAGATTTTAAAGATTCTAAAAGATCTCCTTAAGAAGATAAAAAGATATAGAAGATAAAGATAAAAGTTAGAAAGATATTATTTATTTCCTAATTATATTTGTTCTTATCCTTAGTAAACCTAGATGATCTCTACTATATAAAGAGACATTAGGTCGTGTAGTTTATATATACACAAAAAAACATGTGTGTGTATCACAAGAAAAATGTAGACGTCTAGTTTGTATGGTGTAGCCTCAAGGATCTTATGATTCCTGTTATAGTTTATTGATGTAACTGTTCTACTATTGATCAAAGTAGAATTAAGGCTTTGAGTGAATGATAATGAAGAAAAACCTTGTTGATGATAACACTGTTCATATGTTTAATTCTGTTGTGCATATATGTTATTATCTTTGTTATCATGATCCTAGATGAGGTCTAAACAACCTCGAGCTATAAACGATCAAAGAACCTATTAGGTTATTAGGTTCTATCAGGTGGTATCAGAGCCTGGTGGCTCTTAATCTAGGATCTAAAAGGTTTTTGAAGAAACCCTAAAACCTTAAATTTCAAGAAATCGTTTTGTGATAAAAGTTTTCTAGGGTTTTGA
Source organism: Tanacetum coccineum (assembly GCA_026074375.1). NCBI lineage: Eukaryota > Viridiplantae > Streptophyta > Magnoliopsida > Asterales > Asteraceae > Tanacetum > Tanacetum coccineum. Next base: position 26,976 of record BQNB010034576.1, read on the forward strand.
AGATAAATTGCTATAACAGTGTTTATAATCATCCTCTCTACCTGTTATGGGTATGCAATATGATTATAAATCATTGTTATTATCTAAGGGTTTCTGTGCATCAAATTAGGTCTTCTTTTTCGGTAAACTGTCAAAATCGATGAAGGGTTTACATTCTTTTTGGTTTTCTTTTGCCGCTGCTATCATGGTGAGACTGATCAATTTTGATGTGTGGCATGGTTTACATTGTTTGAGGGGAAGCACGTCACTAAAAAAGCAACAGGTTGTTGTACTTTGCTTGGGATAAACAACAACAACTGGTCATGAACGATACAAGTTTAGTGACAGAAAAAATGTCGCTAAATGCTAAAAAGTGTCGTCTTTATACTTAAAAAAAAGAAAAAAGAAAAAAAAGATGATTATGATTATTTGGTGTTCGTACTTTATGACTTGCGATTGCTGTGAAGAATGATCATATTGTTGTTCGATCAAGAAGTATGTTTCTGCTGCCATGGTTCGTGTATTAATACTGCTTAAATATATGAGTTAGTACTGCTATCATTTGGTTAATACTGCTCATAGTTTCAAGTTAATACAGTTGTTACTACTGTTGACGTTAATTAGGTTTATGCTGCTCTAATGGAAACTTACTACTGCTTGTTTTGTTGTTACTACTGCCATTAGAGTTAGTGCTGCTCGAATATTTTTAATACTGCTCGGGCCATTTGGTTCATACTGCTACAATATTCATTAATACTGTTGCTCGAATAGTTTGTACTGCTAGAGTTAGCAGTTAATACTGTTAGTTATATGTTAGTACTGTTGGCTATGAGTTTGTACTGCTAGCTTTGACAGATATCGGACAGTACATGGATAGAGGATCTCGGACAACACACACAAAAGGAAGTTAATACTACTAGGGTTAGCAGTTACTACTGTTGGACTTAAACCAAGGCTTGTGCTGCTTGTATGTTTAATACTGCCAATAGAAGATGTTTTCTACTGTTGGTTACTACTGATTAGTTTAAGGGGAAGCTAACAGATTCAAAATTTACTTAAATGTTTAAAAGGCTCATATTATTGGATTAATTGGTTACGAAGAAGGTTGTTTATTAGTTATTTGAAGTTAAAGTAGAGTTTCACAGGTTTGTGTTCTTATCGTATCTTAAAGTGGGTGTTACACTTTAAAGATAACTTGTTCGTGCTTAGAAATGATGTGACGAAGACTTGATGCTTCGTTTAAGGGGAAGCTAACAGATTATGATTTTAAAAGTTCTTAAAAGTTTAAAGGCTCATTTTTATTGGATTAATTGATTACAAAGAAGGTTGTTTACTACTGGTTTGAAGTTGAAGTGGGGTTTTTCGGATGTGTGTTCTTATCATATCTTAAAGTGGGTGTCACACTTTGAAGATAACTTGTTCGTGCTTAGAAACGATGTGACAAAGACTTGAAAAATCTAGCAAAAGTGTGTGATCTAACTTATGGTGCTCAATGCTCACATTTGCTATCACTTTGGTTATGTGTCTCATAAAAGATGAGGATTTTGTCAAGAGGTTGCGATCTACTTATATTTCACAGATTTATTTATGAGTTTGACGTCACGTGGATAGTACAAGATATAAGACACAAGTTTGGGTTATTCTACTTCAGCATCAAGTTCGTTATACTTAGTTTTTCTTCATCAGTAATCATTACAAAAAGTCTACAGAATTGAAGATTCAAGAAATGGTTAACATTTGGATTTTAGGGGAAGCCTATTGTTAAAATGCTTAACCATTTACATGCGTTATTGAGGTGAAGGTTTTTACTACTGCTAGTCATTATTACTACTGCTAGTGTGAGTTTCTACTACTCAAGTTTCTATTTTTCTTATTGTGCTTATGGTGGGTAATTTGAGGAGTTAGAAGGTTGGATTAGAAAGTGTGATATTCGTTTGTAGTGGTTAAGATCAAAGTTTCTTATATTCACAAAGTCCCCTATTTGATTATGACAAAAAGGGGAAGAAGGCGTTAACAGGTACATTTAGCAACTTATAGATCCTTGGTGTGTCATGGTACAAAGGGAAATCTACTTAAGGGGAAGTTTTGTTTCATTAAGGGAGATGATTACATCTCAAATTCAGGGGAAACTTTGGCTTTATGATGAAAGTTCGCTACACGGACTTTGTTTGTTTTGTCATCATCAAATAGGGGAAAGATGTTGGGATTCTGATTTGATGAGACATAAACTAAAATAAAAGAATGAAACATAAGGACTAAATCTAGCAGATTGGAATTCTACAAGCTGGTGGAGAATTATTTAAGAATTGGTCAAAGATATCAAAAGATGAAGATCTCCTTAAGAAGATAAAGATAACAGAAGATATTTACTTGTTTATAACTTTATGTTAAGTTCCTTTGTAAGTCAAGATTTCTTTATATAAAAAGATCATAGACACATAGTTTTAATATCGAGAAAAGTGTGTGTGTATGTACACTAGATCAATGTAGACGTATAGAGGTGATGTAGCCTCAAGGATCTTTGATCCCTGTTACAGGTGGTAACCGTTCTATACTGATCATATATAATTAGGGCTTGATGGAAACGTATGGTAATAAAACCTTGTTCAATAAAAAAAGTATCCTTAACAGTAGTTATTGTTAATACTGTTTGTTTATGTTGCCAAGAAAAGGGTAATCAAGATGAAGCATATGGTCGATATTTGGTTTGTATATGCTTCTAGTGGTCGAATAAAGAAACAACAGGTTCTTATAAGGTTGTAACTGCTACTATTGGACGTGGATAAGGTTTTATTAGGTACTTATTTTATATTGTCCAATATTATTAAAAGACTTGAACGTAGTTTGGAATATTTTTTTGGTTCTGGAAAGTTAATACTGCTGCCAAAGGGAGATTAGTATTGTTAAAAAAGTTACTACTGCTAGGATTGAAACTTAATTCTGCCGAAGGTAAAGTAGTACTGCTAGTTCATGGATAATGCTGCCAAGTCTACGTTAATTCTATTTTTGACACAGGTTTGACATGTGTTAATACTACTTGTATCAGTTAATGCTGCTAACAGTAATGGCTAATACTGCTTGCTTTATCTCAAGTATGTTAAAACTGCTGGGGTTTCGGTCTACAAAGTTAATACTGCTACTTCGTTTTTAGTACTAAAAGTTTCTAGTACTAGTGGTCAAGATCAAAGTTGCTTATATTCATATGTCCCCTATTAGATTATGACAAAAAGGGGAAGAAGATGTTAACAGGTTGCAACTTATAGATCCTTGGTGTGGCATACTAAAGTGCATACGGAATCTACACCTTAATAACTAGAAGTATTATGAATAAAATAGTAATTGTGAATGAACAAAGATATTACCAAACACTCCAATATTATTTGATCAATAATACAATTCACTTGACTAAGGTAGAAGTATGGATTTACAAACCTGAAGCTTTAACGACTTAACAACTATGAAAACTTATATCTTAACTAATGCCCTAGAGCCTCCTTTTATAGATTAAGGAGTCCTAGTCGGCTTACAACACACACTAAAGCTAAACATAAACTTATAGAATATTTTGATACAATCTATTATATAAATATCTTCTAATCTTCATCTCCAAGTAATCCTTATCTCTGGCATCTCTGACTTCCCTTAGCAGTATTAATCTTCTCTTGGCAGTAATAACTAACACTATCAGTATTAATCTTGTGCTAGTAGTATTAAGTCAGTTAATACTGTTAGTTATAATCTGAGCAGTATTAACCTCTTGAACTAGAAGTACTAACTTTGTTAAATTTAATCTCAACATTCCTCCCCTAAAAACTTATGATTTACCCAGCAAATCTCAGTTCTTTCTGAATCAAATCTTCTAGTCTACTCTGCTGAGAATGCTTCCAAACACACTATCTTTACTGATGAAGTTGAGATCTAATAAACCTTAAAAGCTCATACGCCATCTCAGTGACATTATAATTGACATGAAGTTTCCATTGAAGCATTATTGTAAGTGTATCATGTGGAAGTGGATACTTCTTCTCAACTAGCATATGAATGCTTACTTCTCCAAGCATTAAAGAGTGAACCCCACAGGAATCATAGAGTTTTCATTCTATCAATTCTTGACTATGATGATTTTTCCAGACTGCATCATCACATCTGGTTCAAACATAATCTTCATATCTCCCCAGAGCATTAGATCATCAAAACCTTATACTGTAGATGCATACTTCTCATTAAAAAGTATGTACAACACAATCAGATCTTCTCTATCAAAATCATTTAGCATCTCACTAAAGAATATATAAGTCTTGTAACTTCCATCTGCCTTGTGTATCTTATAGTATCCCACATCTCCTTTGCAATAAGATTTCCAATTAATTATTGGAGATTTAACAGCCAATGGATCAATACACTAATTATGTTCTTTAAATCAGAAATAACTTCCACATACTTCATAAGTGTATGTTTTTCTGGATCATCCTGCTTCTTTTGTCTTTTGTCCTTGTCCTTTCTAGCTTTTGCAGCCTTTCTTTTTAATCTGTTTCCAGCTTTCTTAAAGCTTTATTTCACAACTTGTTCAGTTACAACATCATCTTGCTGAACTATCTCTTCTTCAACTTGTTTTGAAGATTCCTGCATACCGTTTTCTTCGCCTTTTTTCTTCTCCAGAGCAGTTGCTTTTGAACTAAAACCTGAAGCTTCAATTTTCTCAATCTTCTTAATAGATCTTGTTGATGATCAAAATCCAAGTTCTTCATAACCTTCCTTTTCAATCTCAGTAAATCTTAGGTACAAAAGACATGATTATTTGATCCCATAATGCTTACAATATAGGTCTAATATCTTCATAGCTTATTCCCTTGAAATGACTCTGCTTGTATCCTCCCTGATTAATATATACACATGTTCTTTTTTACTTCAGCTACAAAGAAAGATCTATTCTAAAGTGCATTGTATTTTAGCACAACAGGATCACTCCAATCAATATCATGAGCTTGATTAGCTTTAGCTACACCCTATTCTCTTTCATCCAAATGCTTTTGCAATTTCATGGCTTTTTCAAGATCATACTTCTCTTGTTCTTGTCTTGTTGTAACCTTTGCTAACTCTTCAGCATGTAGTTTTTGAGCTACTTCTTCATCATGACTTATCTGTTTATACTCTCCTTTCTTAAACTTCTTTAGAATCTCATTCACTTCCATTATAGCTTTACCTTCTCTTTAGCCTGGATCTTTATCTTTTAGTTAGATAGAATCACCAGCAGTATTAACAGAAGGTTTAGCAGCACTAAGGAAATCACTAGTAGTATTAACTGCTTCACTACCAGTATTAACACTTCTTCTTCTTTTTGTGTAAGTCTGAACTTCTGAAACTGTCTTTGGAACTGTACCACTTCTACCTGTATCAGCTAAAATCTTTTCAGCACTTAAAACTCCAAGTTGATCTTCAGGACTAATATCTGAACTATGTGCCTCCCCTGAAGCACTGATCTTAGTAGGAGTAACAAAGTGAAAATATTCTATAGTAGATTCATCCCTTTCAGTCAAATTTAAACGATCTAATACAGCATCTGAATGGCAATGGAAAAGCTTCTTTCCAAATTAAATGTATCATCTCAGATTGTCTCTTCCTCTCCCGAACTGCAACAAAGTGGTTGAACTAAAGAAGTAACCACACACAGCCAAAGTCAATGTCTTTTATCATCTCTCAGCCAATTTGAAGAATCTCTGCAGGGAAGATCAACTTCAAACTAGTGGTGACAATCTAAACATATCTCTTGTAGAATTGTGGATTTATCTGTCTTTCAACTCAACTGACCCTCAAGAGATTTAACCCTATGTACCAACTCTATATAGACTTTACCATAGATCTTCTTTGTGTTCTGGAGTTTAGTTTCCAAGCCTTCCACCTTTTTTGCTAATTTGAGTACAAGATCCGTCAATTCAGTTTGTGATAAACTACCCTCAGTACTTCCAGGTATGTTAACTCCTAAGAGAGGTTCATCATTAAGCCTGGTAGGGGTCTTATGAATGGTACCACTGCCCTGACCTGCATCTAAGCCAATGTCAGTAGTGGCAGCCCCTCCAGCACCAACATCCATACTTGTTAATGTTGCCTCATCTGCTACTTGGGTTTGAGTTAGGAATTGTAGACTGAGGAAATCTAACTGCCGTGCCTTTTTATAGTCCCTAGTTGGTGATGAAGTTGTGATTGATGTGGTTAGAGGAATAAGGATGGTGAAGATGTTATTCTTGAAGGAGATGTTTCAGGTGCAGTGGTTGATGTAGGGGATTGTGTGTTTTCTCTAACTGGTGGTTGTAAAGTAGAGGGAGTATCAATAATGGGCGTGTGTTGGGATGCAACTGGGATTGCTGATCCTTCACACAGACTAGTTTGATCAATAATAAGCAAAGGTAACAAGGTTTAATTACTCACCAGAAAAACCTCTTTTCATATTGCCAAAAACCTTTTAAGTTAAAATTGGGGCAATATGTATGCTTGAGTGAGGAAGTAAAGTACTTACATCCATGTTTAAAAAGAGTTGTAAAAATCTTAGATACATTAAAAACTTTGTCTTACTATCCAAGTTTTTCACCATACCATAAAAAATAAGTTTAGAAAAATTAAAAGTCCTGTTATTAGCTAAACAAATAAATGCAGTAGCAATATTACTACTAAACTGATCCCAACCAGTGGATTTAAAACTTATACAATGCAAGATGGTATGGATTAAGAACTTCCATTGAGGGGAAAATTTATTTTTGTAAAAAGTAAGATGATCAGAATCAGTAACATACCCCATCAATGCAAGCTGTTCAAAAATTTCAGTAGTAGGCATATTACTAATACCATCTGCATCTGCTAATTGAAGTGAACTTCTAATAGATGCTTCAGTAATAGTCTTATTATGCCCATCAACTATAGCATTTATTTCTACTTCCCCTGAATCAAGTGTTTTGACAGTTGCAGTATGCCAAAACTGTTTGATTTGAGAAGTATAGATAGTAGGATTTGTAATCAGGGCATACCTTAAGGTGCTTCGATTCAGGAAATCCACTATCTCATGAAACCCTTCACTATTCTTAGGTTTCGTCAGAAAAGCCACCATGTTATGTTTATCGTAAAATTGTAAATTGGCCATTGTGAGTGATTAAAAATCAAATTGGATATATGAGTTAAGTGTTAGTGCTGAGTTATGATCGTTTAAGAGTGTTAGTGCTGTTTGCAAAGGCAATTGTATTTATATTAAGAATTGGTAGGCTGTTAATTGGACCGACTTGAACAGTATTGTGTCTTTATCACAAAGAAATCGTATAAAAGGAATTAAAATCATAGATTATCTAATTAATTAACCTATAAATGAAGTAAGTGCCTTAAAACTCAACGTTAAAAGGAAAAACCGAATTCCCCTCTAAACACACTAATGGTAACATAGCAGTATTAATATTAGTACAAGAATTAACTTTACCTAGCAGTACTAATATTGACTCAGCAGTATTAAAATCTGTCTAATAGTATTAACTTTTTATTCAATAATCATACACTAACATGCCTCTAATCATCACAAGCACACTAGAAACAACTAGATATACATGTTAGAATTTATGAGGATCCATATCTATGTATAACCCATGAATGAAAGTTAAAACCATTAAGAAAACCTAAATATCAGTATTAACCCGTATCATTCTAGATTTTAACCACAAGTCTCCCATAGAGTATAACCTAGATGACACAAAACTCTCTTACATATAATCTAGCTGTGAGACTATTCATTTTTAGCTCTCCAATCCATCCATACTGCTTTGCTTATCCTGCAAATGTTAGTCCAAAACCAAGAAAACACATTCCAAGCTATGTTCTTCTTGATAGTATGACTAACAGTCTTAATTTTACACTAGCAGTATTAACTGACACACTAACAATACTAATCCTTTACAAAACTTTTACAAAGACATAAAGAGATTTAGACATTAAGGATTAAGCATTCCAATACTTAAGACCAAGTACTGAAACCTTCCAGCATCAAAACCTTTTGCAAGTAGATCTGCAACATTATGATCAATAAGAATTTTAACCATTTGAATTAACTTTTTAGCATTGCAATCTCTTATAAAATGATGCCTAAATCTCTTATTATGTTTGTTATTAGAATGTTGAACAGGATTTTTAATAATGCAGATAGTACTGTTATTGTCAATATGAATCACAATATTCATGAAATTATACCCATAATTCAACAATTGATTTTGAATCTAGAGCACTTGTCCACAACAACTAGCAGCAGCCACATATTCAGCTTCAGTTGTAGAGGTGGCAACCACAGTTTGCTTCTTGCACTGCCATGATATCAACCTGTTTCCCAAAAATTAATAACCTCTAGTTGTAGACTTCCTATCTTGAGTTGCTCCAGCATAGTCACTATCAAAATAAGCAATTAGTTCAAATGAAGAATCTCTAGAATACCAAAGGCCTAATGTTGGTTTGCCTTTCAGATATCTAAAAATTCTCTTCACAGCTAAGAGATGTGATGTCTTTGGTGTAACTTGAAATCTGGCACATGCATATACTGCAAACATAATATCTGGCCTAGATGCTATGAGATACATCAAAGACCCAATCATAGATCTATAAAGATGTACATCAACATTATCAGCATCTCCATTTTTGACTAAAGGCTTTTCCAAATCAACTGGAGTAGAAGCAGACTTCACATCTGTGTAGTTGAATTTTTTCAAAATCTCAGCTACATATTTATCCTGGCTGATAAATATTCAATCTTCCTTCTACTTTAAGAAGAAAGTAAGTTCTCCCATAGAACTCATCTGAAACTTATACTTCATAAGCTTCTCAAATGCAGTACATAACTCCTTGTTTGTAGAGCCAAAGACAATGTCATCAACATAGACATGTACAAGCAAACTATCTCTTTTTTGCTTCTTGATAAACAATGTCTGATCTATCTTCCCTCTTTAAAACCCATTGCTCAACAGATAGTTTGCCAAGGTTTCATACCATGCTCTAGATCATGAACATTTGAATCATGTTCAACCGATCCACCATTATTTTCCACATGAGGATCATCAAATATGATATTAGAATCAAGTTGATCATCATCAAATGTGTTAATAACAGTTTTATGTTTCTCATGATTCTTGTGTTCATAAACCCCTATAGGTATCATTTTGTGTGAAGCATTTACCTCACTAACAACCTTTACATCATAGGTTGGATCAGTCATAGCATTGTCATCAACTGATTGAATTCATGCCTCATGATTATTGCAGCTGTTAGCTCTTCCGATGTTTCATCTCTAAAAGAACATCAGCTGGTTGAATTCATTAAGGTTGCTTCCGGCTTCATCTTTCATGACTAACAACATTTCTTCTCTGAAATATTTTTCATCACGAACTCTTGGTTTTTGACAATCATGAGCACAGTGGCCTTTGTCATTGCAGTTATAACATTGAACATTTGCCTTTCCTGGATTTGACTCAGTTCGTGGAGCACGCTGAACAATATGATTACTTTCATTATTCTAAGTTGATCCATTTCCTGCATTAAATGCTTGAAACCTATTTTGTCTCCCTGCATTCATATTACCATTTCCACCATATCCTGCATTCTTGGTTTATATGTGATGTGTCATTGTGCGTAGGTATTATTTATTATCAAGTTTTACATTTATATTTTGCCGACATACCTAAAAACAACACTAACGGGCAGTGTACCCGATCAGTTGTAGCTTCGTTATTAAGTAGGGTGTCGATCACTAAGAGCGAGCACGTTAATTCCTAAGTCTACCAGTATTTTAGTTATCTATGTTAGTTTTAATCTATCTAATCTATGTCAAAACCTATGCTAAACCTAATTCTAACATGAAAAGGGGGTTTTTAGTCTGAGAGACTGGCACGGGTTTTGGTGGTAACGTAAACCTACTTTAGACACGATAACACACACAGGCAGATAATCAGAAGATAGAAGAGAGGTCAAGCCAATTTTAAAGAAACTGTATTAACCATGATTAATCCAATTAAAACGCAGGTTTGTTTATTAGTGCAATGATTGACTTATCTCGAGGGGCATATCATTCATAGATTTAGGCGATACTTCTTCCTAAAACCTAGACACTCTAATTCTCTCATAATTAAATGCATCCGCATAAAGCAAGCATTTGTTGATTATAATCTATCTTAGGAGATTAATAATGGTAATCTTATTAAACCCTAGCTCAACGAGACTTTACTAACTTACTGCTTAACGGCTCTTCATATACTAGTAGTCCACTGTCCAAGTCCTTACCAAGAGAATCAGAACGTCATTTGTTAATCCCAGGTCACCTGCTAGTCCAACTTGTTCACTAAAACAATGACAAGGATAGGTTATTATTTGTGATCCTATATTCTAGAACATATAAATTGCGGATATATAAGAGCTATCCAGGTATCTAGCTTAGCAACGACATTTTGCATTCGTAAAGATCCAGTTGAATGATAGGTCACCATACTATAAGCACGTAAACAAGTATAAATTGATAAACATAATCAACAATCAACGATAAATAAAGCAATCGAGATAAACAAACCAAACATTTAAATCTTCATAAACATGGCTAATACCTAAAAGCGTTAGCCCATAACCATTGTAATGAATGCAAGAATAATAATCGAATCAACCAAGGTAAACTAGCTGAGTTAAATGAATGATACCAAAAATCGAACGATTATTAGAGTATAGATGGTTACAAGGTGTTTCCTATGAAATTAAGCGCGTTACTTGACCTTCTTTGCTCTTATTGCCTTCTAAAAATCGAATTTTGTGGTTAGGGTATCAAAATAGTGTATCGAAAGCACACCTTAAACTCGTGTTTAGGGATTTGTATTTATAGTCTCTGAATTTCATCAATACGCCATATTGGTTGAGGTCAATACGGCGTATTAGGGGTTTCTTGAAGTAAGGACCACGTTCAATATCTTCTAAAATCTTTAAATAATCTTCAATACGGCGTATAGAGTCTTCTGGATACGGTGTATTGGTCTTTAATTCTTCGTGGTTTCTTATGAAGTGCAGGCACAGATACGTCGTATCTTCCTTAATGGATACGGCGTATAGGTTGTCAGAATAGTATCTTGAGATTTCTTCATTTAAGCTCCAAAATGTGTGCCTTTTAGCATAAATTCACCAATTACTCCATAATTACTGCGAATAACAACTTAAAAACAATTAAGTACCAATTCTTGCAATAATTTATACAAAATAGGTAAGAAACATGGGATAAATGATGCTATAAAAGTGACATTATTTGATGTCATCAGTATGTCAACTCTACCATCTTGAATCACAGCTTGATTTCTTGTGTCTGATGAAGTATGAAGACAATTATTTGTAGGTGTGGAGAACTTCTAAGTGATTGCTCAAGATAATAACATTATTGCAGTTATAAGCTTAACTTCTTGAGAATCCCCTTGTAACTCCCCTTGATAATCTTCTTCATAATCAACAATTGATGAAGGATGTATGACATAGTATGGTTGTGGTGAATGTGAATAAGAAGAACTTGCATGAGATTGTGACGGAGAAGCATTTGAATTAGCAATTAGGGCTAATGGATCATGATTCCTGGAACCTCTCTTTGCTTTGGATGCTTGGACATGTGATGCGAATTGCACTAAGGAATCATACAACTGATTATATGAAACTGTATCTCCTGTTTGGTTGTGACGAACCATGGTAACATACTTGCTCCACTCTGGTTGCAAGCAATTGAGAAACTTGGTGTTGATTGACACTGGAACAAGATGAACATTGTTACGGTCCATAATGTTTACAAGTGTTGTCATCTATCTACATAACAATACGCATCGAATTCTTCTTCTCTTATTTTTGTTTTTTGATTACCATTTTGCTGCAAATTTGTCAAACTCATCCATGAGTCGTGAGTGCCTTACATGATTAGTAACGTCAGAACCATACATTAACCTTTTAATTCGTTCCTACATTTTCTTAGCATTTTTACAAGCATCTACTGAATTATAGATATCATTAGGTATTGCTTGAAGAAGATAATTCATGACTTTCACATCAGCCATGTATTGCTTCTTGTTTATCTCAGTCATTTTGGACAATGGTTCAATTATCTGAAGTGTAGTATTATCTGGATCAGGAATCATTGGCCTCTCATAAGGCCCTTTCTTAATTGAACGCCACATCCGCTCCCCCTCTTCGAGCTTATTATCCCGAAACCTTTCGAACCTACTCTTCCATGGAATATAATTCCCTTTCCTAAGCATTGGAGGTCTTTCATTAGGTCCTAATTCAACTAGAGTTTGTTGATTTGAAGCAGACATGTTGTAATCATGAAATCAACGAGCAAGAACAACTTTGTTTTTTATTACAACACTTGGATGGAACCTTGAAGATATGAATCCTTGATTTGTTTTCAATGACTAAGTAACAAGAAGCTTTTATACGAAAGCTCAATTTTTGAAAATTAGAAGATACGAAACCTCTGAAACTATGTTACGAAACCCAAAGTTTGTGTTACGAAACTATGAAACAGTGTTACGAAACCTAACGCCTATGTTACGAAACCTCTGAAACAGTGTTACGAAACCCAAACTCTGTGTTACAAAACCTCTGACACTGAGATACGAAACCTTTCGATATGAAAACTGAATTACGAAACCTTCAATTAGGAAAGCTATGTTACAAGACCTCTATTTACGAAAGCAAGTTTTCCAAAACCTCAATGGTAAGAAACAGTTTCAACACTGTAATACCAAACCTATGCTACGAAACCTTGGAAATACGAAACCTTCAGTTATGAAACCTATTAGTTATAAAAACTACTGTAACGAAACCTCTCAAATGAACATTGTGTTTGCGAAAGCATGAAAGTATGAAATCAAAACCAATCTCTTGATACGAAACCTCCAGTTACGAAACCACAGATATACGAAAGCTCCATAATTTATGAAACCAAACGGTTACCGAAAGCTCCAATATATGAAACCACCTTTCGTAAATTCCCAAATTTACCTTTACTTCGTAAATTTTTAGCTACGAAACTAATAAGAAACCTAACAATTTGATTTTTTAAGCAGTTTAAAGTGATAAAATCAATGTTATCTTTTTCAAATGACTAAGTTCTATGGTTACAAAGCTATTGACAATTTTACGAAGAGCTACTCTAGTGTAACAAAAGCCTAAGAAAAACATAATGTATAGGTAGTTAACCGAAAGCCTCACTATGATACAAAGCTCAAAAATTGTTTTTTACGAAAGCTATTTCCCGCCTAAAAAAAGTTACCGAAACCTATTTCAAGTTTTATGAAAGCTATCAAATCTATATTTTTCAATCAAATTCAATCCTAAGCAAGTATTTTTCGAAAACTATTTATTAAACCTACAAATTGATAGTTACGAAAGTTATATTTATATGTTTTAAGATCAAAACCTCATCAAATCTTAAATCTAACACTTTAGCCGACTACGAAACCTTCAAACTCTTTGTTACTAAAGCTTCTTGTAATCGAAAATAAGACGGTTAAGCTCGATTGATCCACGAAACACACAAGATCTTACCCCACGAAGATACCACAATGTTATATGTCAGTTGCACTATAGTATCCATACGAAAGTTTATGGAATTAGAGGAGAGAGCAAGAGAGTATTTTTTTCATCAATTTTCAAATTTTTTTATTAAAAGTGAACAATAGAAATGTGAGGGGAGAAGTGAAAGTTTCAAAATGTAAAGACTGTATCAAGCCCCCTCCAAGATGGTTTTTAATACTTAATTCTTAACCTATTCTATTTTCCTAACTATAGTCAAATCTTGGTCAACTCTACTTAACTTTGACCAAGATAGACTTTATTACATTATAATTACTAATAAAACTATAAACTAAACAAAACTATACAAAGACCAATTCGTTTAATAATAAACACTTTTCTTGAACCTACTAATAAATATCACCAGTTAATAGTTGCGCCGTGCTAATCTGATCTCCATTTTTGAGCATCCAGATCTCTGGCCTGATTCATTGTTAGAGGCAAGGCAAGAAGCTTTCAGCAGTGAACAAGTCAAGGAATTTTAAAAAGAACTTAATCCTTCTTCTTTCGGTCTTTTTCCTTTGTCCTTAGCCTTGACAAAGCACATCTGAAACAGTAATCTTATCATTAAGATCGGTCACCTGCTTCTTCAAACTAGACACTTGAGACTCTAAGCCTTGGAAAGAAGTAAGCCTCTGTTGAATACTCTTCAACCTGGATTCAGTAGACTAAACATACTCATGATGAGATTTAATCAGACCTTTGTATCGAGCTAGCAATTCCCTTCCATTGGACATCATCAAACAATGAAGGACACTTATTTTCCTAGCCAAACGATCATTGGTTAAAGCTTCAATCTTGACCATCTTCCCAGGTGACGGGAACTGGTCAACCACGGTCTTACAAACATTGGGATCCTTGAACACCTCTTTGGTCATAATGCTAGAAGTAGGCTGATGTAGACCGTCCCACTCCTCGTGACTAACCTCGTAAGAATCGATGACAACACCGTCCTTAGGATATGTTGCATAATAAGGACCAGGAGCAAATGGGAAGAAGTCCCTGTCAATAGCATCACCGGTAGGGTCTCGAGAAGCAGGAGTAGGACCAATAAAAGCTTGGGAACGACCGGCACTCCCAGAGGGTGTATCAAGAGCATCGTCCATAATGACCTTTCTTCGAGAAGCTGTAGAGCAAAAACAATATAAGGAAAGGGAACAAACAAAAGGGAAACATAAAGTAAAGGGATATGCAAGTACCACGGGTGCTAGGACATTCAACAGTGGAGGGAACAGAACCTCTGATCTGGTTCCCTCCAATAGGAATCATAGCAGCAGAACGGATAGGTGTAATCAAGGGGATGTCAACACAAGCATCATCGTCATCATCACTCTCTTCGCCATCACTATCGTTGTCATCAAACAAGTTGGGTCTAGCAAAACTTCCTAGAGGAATGATCCATGTGCAGACCTAGTAACGTTTGGCAACTATCTTTGAGGCGCTCTAAGAAGAAGAGGCACCTTTGCTTCTTGGAGGCGTCGGCTTTTAGGCTAAGAAAATTAAGGACCTAGAGTATCCCCCCCCCCCCCCCTCCCCGCAGCTAGCAAGGTCCTACCTAAGGTTCATGGGATAACAACATCAGGGTTATCCGGAGGAGTATAATAGAAAGGAAGCCTCTAGAGGGTAGGTCTCATGTCATGATGAATTTCCTCTTGAACCTCCGATCCTATCCACTCAGGCAGGCAGAGAAAATCATGGATTCCCATAACTACAAAAAGAAAGGAAAGTCACACAAAGAGATACATACAGCAACTCTAATAAAAAGCGTCCTAACCCCCTCCCATACCATTTCCATCCACCTAAATATTTTAAGATCCGATCACGGTGCGAACTTCCAAACCTACTCAAACGAACAAGATCAATTCCTACCCCCTCAAGAATATCACTAGCTTCACAACAATAAAGGCACTTAAACTCTGAACATGTCACTTTACAATACGAGCTAGTGTAGGCTTCGGATCAATTAATAACCCG
Source organism: Tanacetum coccineum (assembly GCA_026074375.1). Lineage (NCBI taxonomy): Eukaryota > Viridiplantae > Streptophyta > Magnoliopsida > Asterales > Asteraceae > Tanacetum > Tanacetum coccineum. The sequence continues at coordinate 42,531 of BQNB010034576.1, forward strand.
AGAGGATGCCTATCCAAGACATGTAGTCAGGAATAGCCCTCCGATCAATCAAAAGGAAACCATATTTCTAACCTTTCATGGAGGACCTATTGTCATCAATACAAACAGAGACCGGTGTATGACGTTTAGCAAAAGAAAACTAATGAGCTTGCTTGCAGAGCATCGGATACTCGAAAAGAGTGACAGTTGTGGCTCAATTTTTATGGAAATGTACATAGAATCTCAAAAGTTATAACTTTGTTAAGCCCCAAAGGACCTAGCTAGGAGAAATGTACCCTAAAATGCTTAATAACAGAACAAAAGGGAAGGTAGTAGAAAGAAAGGATCAGAATGCCAGGAAATCAAACATACGATGATAAATCACAATAGCATAGTCCGGAAGCTCAGACATAACAAAGCAAGGAGGAGGAAGCTGAGGATGAAGATTGCGGGGGATATGGTGCTTTATTGTCAAGTTGTTCATTTCAGTTTGAGTAAGCTTGGAAGTATACACATCCATGTATTTTTTGGCCATTATAAAATAAAAAAAGGGAAAAAGAAATACCTAAAGAAGTAGGAGCCTAAAAGGTAAAAGGGTCCGGATAGGGAGGTACATCAACGAAAGAAAGGAAACAGCTCTGGAGGCAGTGTGTGTTTTTTTCTTCGGAAAAGGGTAAAAGAAAAGGAGAACAAATGGAGCTATTTATAGGGGGTCAAACGCAAAGGTCGTGACGTTTGAATGGCCACGGCGTGCGTAACTCGTGACACATGCACCTCCCAAGCCAACGACATCACCAGGAAGCGCGTGGATATGACAACCACAAAAACCAAAGGCCGGTAATAAAATAAATATATCATGCCAATAAAACAGAAGAACCATAACAAGTTTGGCGCAGAACATTAATGATACGATTAGAAAGAAAAGAAGAATTGTTGGGATATGCTCAGAGTCATATGGATATTTATTATACAGTTGGAATATGTGAGCCTATGGGGGTCACACACGTATACACTTAGATATCACTCTATTGGTATATATATAATAATATAAGTGTATATTTATTATATATTAATACTAGATTAGTGTATATAATACTATAAGTGTATATTTATTATGTATATTAACATTACCAACCGATAGAATAACTAACGATCATGTAATTAGTTCGATTACGAATAATTAACTATAAGGTTTTTTAATTAATGGGTAATTAAAAGTAATTATCCATAAATATTAGAAAAGTAAAAAAGTTAACACTAAGGGTGTGTTTGGTAACTTCTTGCACCAATTATGGTGAAAGGAAAAGAAAGGACCAAAAGTGTTAAGATTAGGTAGCTTTTTCCCAAAGCTATGTAACCCTTATCCTAACACTATAAATAGAGGATCCCTAAACCTCATTATATAGAAATCCCTTCTTCTTCTTCTTTTCTTGTGTAAGTCAATCGAAACAAACACCCTTTAGGGTTTTGGTTTTTTCGATTACTTCTTATATTCTTCGTACGTTGGTTCGTAAAAGTAGTATTCGGGTGGTATTTGTTAACGTGTAGTATGAATACACGTTGAGTTACTGTATTTAGAGTAACTTAAAAAAAAAAATGGTTTTCGGGGTCGCATGTATTTAAAGATAACATGGCGTATACAGAAGAAGCTCCGTTCATCATGTAGTCTGATTGCTATTTCGGATATGTTTTCTGTTTTATGTTAATATAAGTGCTATACGAGTTTATTTCTACTGCGTAGCTCGTATAATATTAATGTAATATTAGGGTTATTTTAGATAACGATTTCCAACAGTGGTATCATAGCCAAATCATATAGCTTTATAATTACCTAAAAATGGTAAAAATATGTAAAAAATGCATATTTGGTGTATAATTCTTGCCATTTATATGAAAATATATTTAGAAATTTATTTAATGAAATATATTCCTCTTAATTATCACATAAAATATGGAAATAAAATATGCTGCATATTTTATGAATCTTATTTTCCTTTTATGTGAAATCTTATTTAGGAAATTATTTAGTAAAATATAGTTGTACTAAATATCACATAAAATATGAAACATGAATATTTACTTTCTTTTTTATGTGATATCTAATTTAGGAAATTATTTAGTGAAATATATTGTCCTAAATATCACCTAAAATAAGGAAACAAGATATGTCAATATTTTTACATTATTTTAGATATATTATAGTTTATTTATTGCTTATAAATTGTCAACCATGGATTACGTGCATGTAAACCATGGTTACTAAGCTAAATATATCTTGTATGCATGCTGGTTTATTTGGCATGCATGAAATCTTTGCTACGTGAATTAACTAAATGCAAAAGATGGGAAGACTTTGTTAATTTCTTGTTAATGCGTGCATAGATTGTGTTTTTAGGTAATGATTAATATGAATAAATTAGTTTTGCTGTTTATAATATGTGCGTAAAATTTCAAAATTAGTATGGAACTAAAAGCACTCGATTAAATGCTTGTAACAAGCTAAGAGTGGATCAACATTTAGAGATGGCAGATGAGCTTTTGACAAAGATCTACAATATTGCAAACAGACCAAGGAAGTAAAGTGTTTGGAAGCATCCTCAGCAGAATACATCAGAAGAAACTTGAGATTTGATGGTAAATCACAAGTTTAGGGGAGGATTGTTGGGATTTAGAGCTTTTACACTTAGTACTGCTGATAGTTAGTTAGTACTGCCAGTACATTGTTAGTACTGCCAGTTATAGTTAGTACTGCTAGTTGTATATTTAGTACTGTTAGTCATATATAGTTAGTACTGCTTATGTGATATGCATGAGTTATATTAGGAATAGATATGCATGATCACTTAACGCATTTTGTAAGCCCATTAGGGTTTCCTTAGTGTATAAAAGGAACCCTTACGGCATAGTTAGATATACGAATCCAAGATAGAAAAGTCATAGCTATTAGGCAAAACATATAGTTGTTTTGTGAATCATTCAATATATTGAAAGTTTAGAGAAAGTTCTTGTGTTACTGTTTTATTGAGTTATTGTTCTTCTAAGTGTATAAAGATTAGATTCCGCATAATCTTTATATATACTACAAGGTTTCTATCATAGTTGTTTTAGATCTATCTAAGATAACTAAAGCTTTAACAAGCTAAGCTAAGATCTATCCAGAAGGGATCAACAGAATCCGGAAAAATTCCTCGAGCACTCCATTGGAAAGAGCATGAAATTACGAGTCTATCGGTACCTTACTTGCCCGGTGAACCTTTCTTGTTTGAACCTTACGAGCCCATTTTGAACCTTTCTTATTAAATTGACCCAGACCAAATGAATAAAGGGTTAAAAGAATTATCATTCCATAGTATAACTGAAACTATGCATAGCACAGTTGGCAAACGCTGACTTGCTATGTTTAGTTTCACAGGGTCTTAGGTTCGACCCCCAGGCTTGCCTAGGGTGAGACTTATTATCCTTGTGCCACGTGGACCACTCAGGTAGTGCCACGTGGCGACCAGACCCGACCCGACCCGGCTGTTGACCCGACCAGACCATTGTTCTGGCTGTGGTTCACGATGGTACGCCGCCGTTGACCGTTGTTAGCCACCGTTGACCGCCACCGTTGACCACTGTTGACTGGTGGTCCGACGGCGGCTCAGGTGACCGCGCCGAGAACAGTTGTTAGGCCACGTGTCACCACTCAGGTGGGGACACATGGCATTCTAATGATTGCAGGCTTAGATGGCAGGCTCGTGAGGTACTGTAGCAGCTAATGATTGGGGGCGGCTCGAGGGAATAATTGGTGGACGAGGTTATATGATTGGCATAGGATCTGTAGCCAATGATTGGCAATGATTGAAGGATCTAGAAGGCCACATGGCAGTGTGTTGTTGATGGATCTAGGGATGACAGGCTGTCACAGTCTGGCATACAAGGAGCAATCATTGGCTAATATTTGAATAATAAGGGACACGCGTCAGCACACGAATTGCTTAAGCACTTCCTAGAAGTTTCGTCACACGCTCCTCATATTAAAATTACAAGATGGCCCCCAAGTGGGTTGGGCTATAAATTGATGAGCCTGGCTTTCATTTCAAGTAGTAAAATTTAGTGTGTAGTTTTAGTATAGCTTTTTAGTTTTCTCAAAAATGTTTTAGCTTATTAAGTTTTAGATTTCAGCTTATTGTAATTTAAGCTTATTCAGCTTATTGTATTTGGATCTAGTTGCTTATTAATATAAGATGGTTTGAGTATTGTTTGCTTATTCTCGCATCTCTTTCTTTCTTTCTTTTTTCTTATTCGAGTAGCTTAGTTAATAAGCTAAATTTATTTTGCTTATTTTTTGTTTCTAATAAGCTGCTCGTGTGGCTTATTTCTTTTCCTACTTCTTCTTCTAATCCTCTAGCTCGATTCGAAAGAAAGGAAAAAGGTGCAACTAGTTTATAAGCTCGGCTTATTCTCAATAAGCCTTTGACACCTTTAATTTTCGAGAGCTTATATAGAAGATCTAAAGTTTTAATATCTTATTTTCTAAGAATTAGTCATAAAGTTTTCGGCTTGCTTATTTTCTTTTAGCTTAGTTGCTTAAATAGCTTATTCAATTGCTTAATAAGGGAGCGACGAGCTTGTTGTTAAAGGCTCGGCTTATTTTTAAGCCTTGGACTCCCTTCCTTTGTCGAAAAGCCTTTTAGGCCTAATAGCTTATTTTTAGTTTTCTTTTCAAAAAAATAAATTTAGTTTTATAAATAGTTTTAAAAGTAGCTTACTCTAAATAACTTGTAGCTTAATCTAGTTTTAATAAAAGTTTTTCAAATAGTTTATTAGTTTAGATCTACTACCTTTTAGATTTTATATTCCAAAATACTTAATATTTTAGAATTTAAGCTTTTAGCTTATAGCTTATTCATATAGTTTATTTGTCTTAACCTCTTGCTTGTCTTATTGTTGATGGATCTTATTCTACACTTTGTTGTGGAGCTTAAGGGTTATATAAGCTAGATTTATTTTCAAGTTTAAAGCTTTATTTAGTTTTTATTAAGCTTGTAGTTAATAAAGTTTGCAACTTTATTTACTATTTAGTGAAATAAAAGCTATTAGAGAAATAAACTAGGAATTTCTCTTAGTTTATGTAATCGGGTGGTTTTACATTCGTCTTTGGTTCATCATTCGGTTCTACCTCCTTTCTCTTTTCAATACTAGTAGTTTAGAATTATTTAGTTTAAAATGATTATGTTTGCTCATTTGTTTGCTAGTATGCTTAGTGAGTAGATCTTATATATGCTTGTTAAGTGATAAAATTGTTTAGTGAATTAAGTGTTATTAATAAAAGAGAAAATATTGATTAGTGATTTTCGAATTACTAAGATTAGTGTTTTGGTTATTCGAGCGGGTAAAAGCCGTAAGAATAATTAGGCATTAATTTAGTATCTTGATAAAAATTGTTTTCAAAATAAACCAACGTTGTGAGAAAATAATTTATTTGAAAGATATTGATTCATCAATAAGGACTTAATCATATATTTAATTCACACTTAAGGATCTAAATATTTCACTTAGCAAGCATATCATTTTATATATATTCTTCTTCGTTTATTTGCTTGCTAATTGTTTTCTAGTATTCTATAGTTTATTATTTTTATATATTTAGTTTAAAAGTTCAAAAACCAAAAATATTCGACATTCAAGCATCAAACAAAATACTTTCGTGGATTTCAAATTCATCTCTCGTTGGGACACGACACTCGGAGGATTGTTAATTACTTTTCCTAAAGTAATTTGTATATCTGACGGGACTATTATTATATATTACTCGACTAGTCGTTATCGACGAATCAGTTTTTGGCGCCGTTGCCGGGGAGAATTGTACAATTTTCACGTGGTGTTTGAAGTTAGTGCCTTGAAGATCCTTTCGTTTTGAAAGTTTATTTTCGTATAAATAAAAATTAATAATAATAAAAAATATTATTATATATATTATATATTATATATATATATATATATATATATAATTCAATTTTTTTCATCCTTATAAAAATCCAAAAATATTTTTCATTTCTATTTTATTTTCTTTTATATAAATACTAAAAAATCCAAAAATATTTTATTTTCATTATTTTTATAAAAAAATCCAAAAATATTTTTATAAACTTTCAAGACGAAAAGATCTTCAAGGCACTAACTTCAAACACCACGTGAAAATCGTACAACTCTCCTCGGCAGCGGCATCAAAAACTGATTCGTCGATAACGACTAGTTGAGTAATATATAATAATAGTCCCGTCGGATATACAAATTACTTTGGGAAAAGTAATTAACAATCCTCCGAGTGTCGTGTCCCAATGAGAGATGAATTTGAAATCCACGAAAGTATTTTGTTTGATGCTTGAATGTCGAATATTTTTAGTTTTTGAATTTTTAAACTAAATATATAAAAATAATAAACTATAGAATACTAGAAAACAATTAGCAAGCAAATAAACGAAGAAGATGATACAACAAGTCCAAAACAGTTGTCAGTTTCACGGACTACCGGGTGTTGATGCAAATAAGCATCTCGATAAGTTCTTGACTATCACCCAGAGTATGAAGCAGAACGGGGTCACCAATGACGCCCTTCGCTTATATCTCTTTCCTTATTCTTTGACACATCATGCCACCGCTTGGTTTGATCGTCTTCCAAATAATTATATCCATACTTTTCAGGAGACGGCTTCTAAGTTTCTTTCTAAATACTTCCCTCATTCTATGGTTGCGAAACTAAGAAATGAGATTAGTAACTTCCGACAACTTCCCGATGAATCTTTATTCAAAGCGTGGGAACGTTACAAGCTTTCAATTGACCGATGTCCGAATCACAATATGTTACCCGTTACTCAAATAGACACGTTCTATAACGGGTTAACATTGAGACATCGTGATACAATCAATGCTGCTATTGGGGGGACCTTTATGAAAAGGCGACTCGAAGAGTGTTATGATCTTATCGAGAATATGACCGCTCACCATAATGACTGGGATACCTCAGCTCATAGGGGTGAGTCATCTAGTTCTACCACTTCTTCTTCTGAGATAGCAGCTCTTGCTCAGCAGATGATCGAAATAAGAAAAGATATGCTATAGATGTATCGTTCGAATAAGCAAGTTAATTCTGTAATTCCTAGCTGTGAGACTTGTGGTGGTCCACATTCTTATTTCGAGTGTCAAGTCGCTGGTGGCTACAATTAGGACGTTTATGCTACTACGAGGAGATACAATTCAGGTGGTAATGCTTACCAACCTCAAGGAAACCGAAATCTTCTTAGCTATCGTTCTAACAAATTTCTTGGACCACCCGGTTTTAATCAGCCTAATAATTAAAATCAGGAAAATAATCAGAATTTTCAAAACAGAAATAACCATAACCAGAACCAAAATCAATTTAATCAAGGGTTTAATCAGAACAGAGGTCATGATTATAACCAAGGAAATAACTATAATTAGGGTTTTAATCAAAATCAACCAAACATGAACCCAGTTCCAAGTCCAAATCAATCCACGACGGATGATTTGATGAGGCAGATTTTGATCCAAAATCAAAATCAACAATTCTATAACCGGAACCAAGATGCCAAAAATAAATTGATATTCGATCAAATAGGTAAATTGGCTAAGGCTCTCCAGGAGAGACCTCAGGGTGCGCTTCCTAGCGACACGGTTCCTAACCCAAGGGGATAGATCAAAGGAATTACCACACGGAGTGGTATTGTTTTAGCTGGACCCTTAGTTCCACCACCTTCTCTTTCTTCTTCTTCTAAGGAGGTGGAACGAGAACCGGAGTCGACCATGGACCAGGTACTTTCCGAAAGTACCATTCGAGTCCCACCTCTGGTTGTCCAACCATTTCCTACTCTTAAATCTTCTTAGATTCCTCTTCCTCTTACTTCTTCTTGAAAAATATTTTTGTATTTTTATATATTTTTATAAAGAAAATAACTTCACAAGGAAGGGTCTTCAAGGCTCGAACACAAACAATCCCGTAAAAATCGCTACACCTCTCCCCGGCAGCGGCGCCATTTTGATAAACGTCAAACGCGTGTCGTAATAATATATAGTATATCCCGTCAGATAAGACAATTACTTTAGGAAAAATAATAGTCTATCTTCCGAGTGTCGTTTCCACGGCGAGAGATGAATTGAAATTCATGAGAATGTTTCGTTTGGTGCTTGAATGACAAATATTTTGGTTTTGGTTTTAAACTATTTTTAAACTAAAAATTAAACTAATATTAATTCTAAGAAAAACTACAAGGTTATACTAAAATTGATCTAAAAGATATAAATGACAAATATGCTTGCTAAGTGACGTGAAATGTTCCTTAAGTGCGGGCTTAGGTTTAACGAATTAAAATCCTTAGAAAACAAGTTTCAAGAAATTAAATGACAAGTAAAGTAAAATGCTTTTTAAAATAAATGACAAGTATTTAAATTGCATTAAAAGTAAATGACGGTATGTAAATTGACTATTAATTTTTTAAACCTTTTTTAAAACCGCACTTAAATTCCAAATCACTAATCACTTAACAAACATTAATTAAACTACTGACTAAGCATAATGATCAAATAAGCACAGCAAAACATTTTATACTAAAGCTACACTAATTAATTAAAAAATGGTAGAAAATGGAACCGAATTGAAGAGCCGCAAATAAACGATAACCACCCGATTTAATAAGCTAAAGAAAATATTTAAATTCTTTCTAGCTTATTAAATCCTTAAGCTCCGCGCCTCATGAGTTGACCGGTACCAAAGTCAAAATAACACAAACTGTTAATTTATAACCATATTTGCAATTTTCAAAATATGTTTAACAATTTGCAAAGGCCCAACTTCAATTACTCAAAACAAACAAAGGTCCAAACAAATTAACGTGGCCCAATAGTTAATGAAATAAACTAAACCATAACTCAAACTAGCACAGGCCCAAATTATCTTTTATACTAAACATGACCTAGCAAATCAAATCAGACGCA
>BQNB010034577.1:0-51503 GCA_026074375.1 Tanacetum coccineum
ACCGTTTCTTTTCGTTTTACATTCAAACGACCTCCGTTTTAGTTCTAGTTTTCTTTATTTTTCAAATTAAGTTAATTAGAATTTAATTTTGATTTTTAATTTAATTTAGCATTTATTTTCTTAATTTTTAGTATTTAGGTTTCCCTATAACTAATTTTGTTTCCCGTAGATTAAATTAGGTTTTATTTAATTAATTTTAGTTGTAATTATATCAGTGTTTCCATCATATATTCTCCATCATTCAATTTCTCATCAAACCAGGATTACTTTCAATTGCAGCCTCGTTGGGACATACGACCCGGGAATATCTCTTCCGGAATCTTTTTATTATTGATTCTATCTTATATATTTAATCTCTTTGTGTAGATTTTGACCTTTTGCCTTGGTTAAGGGCATTTGGTTGAGATTTGCATTTGTGTTATTTTATATATATACTATCACACGAATCAACCAGCATCCTCTGTTTTGTGCTTGCGTTCCAATGACTCCCATAATTCTTTGGCAGTCGTGGTTTTGCAATACACGTTGTACAAAGAGCCTACCAGACCATTTAGAACATAGTTGTGACACAAGAAGTCTGAATGTTTCCATGCTTCCACATCTTGCACAGCCTGCGCATTAGGGGGTTTGACCTTCCTTAGAAGGTTTCACCTGAGGTGCAATCTCATTTAAGAACCACGCAAGGTTCAAAGTTCCGAGATAGAAGAACATCTTCTGTTGCCACCTCTTAAAATTTTGCCCATTGAATTTTTCTGGTTTTTCAGCATGATTAGCAACTGTGTTGGTAACCGGCGCACCAGTTACGTTCACAAGAGTAGTCACAATCGTGTTTGTCATCCTGACAGATCAAACACAAACAGTTAAATAAACTGTTATAAACTGGTATCCAAGAAATTCAATCCCGATTTCTATAATCGTGTACCGGATCTGCTTCAAACAAACTCAATCTTGGTTTCAATGAATCGATATTTGTCATGATTTGCAACCATGTTAGTAATTGGCGCACCAATTACATTCAGAAGATTCTCAAAGCTCACACTTGTGTTTAAACACGAACCGTTTAGAACTGTTAAAACAATCTTGATATCTAATAAACTCGACTTGGTTTATATAAACTTGTACTAAATCCAAATCAAAGAAACTCAAGCTTGGTTTCGATGAATCAACTGGATCAAAATAGATCAATTTGATAGAAACTCAATCTTGGTTTCAAAATAAATTAATCCAAACAACTGTTTTTAAAATCGTTATAGATCTGTAATTCAAAATCTGTTTAATTAAAACTGATTTCTAAAGAAACTCAATCTTGGTTTCGACAGAAAACAGTTTATAAAATCTGTTAATAATATTAATCTAATTTATCAAAAGTGTTTTTTAATTCGGTTTACAACTGGTGGGTATAATTAGAAAATTAGGGAACGAAAGTTCATATTTATAGGGTAAAATATAGAAAATACAACAAATATTTACCATTTATACCAAATCATCTGAGAGCTTTATAACTATCATTCATGCGGATATATTGTTTAGAGTTGTTCGAACAAAGCTAGTTTGATATAATAACTAGCTTGCAAATTGATATTTATCATAGATCAAACACGCTTTAAGGAGTCAGTAACAACACAACTAAAAAACTAGGCAATTCTATATGTCGAAGTCATCATTGCACATCATATCTACAAAGGCATTCAAATACTCAACCTTTCCTCTTCGAGCAAGCCAAGAAGTAAATATAGACGATGCCATTTAAAAAAAACATAACAACAAATATTGAACAACATCATGGCCGTCTTTGAGGGTGTGCGGGGTGGGCGACCGCACAGGGCCTCAAAAATTTTAGGGGCCCAAAAATTGTCTTCTTAACAATATGTTAAACGTTTAGATAACTAATTTGCAATATATCTTATAAACAATGACATATTATATATAACATTTCTTTCTCGAAAGGTCTCGTTATGTAATTTCGCACATGGCCCTTAAAATTTTTACAAATTTTGAGACGGCCCTGAACAACATATATCATTGTTAGAGTCATGAATGATTATAAAACATGAATGGCAAATAAAATATACAGATAAACATCGGTATTCAACTAAATAAGCACAAGATACAAAAGCATCAAATCACTCAAGTTTGGATAAAGAGTTTCTTAATCTTGTGTCTTTTTCATGTATAAAAATAAAAAAAGCGTGTATGTTTCAAGAAATATTATATCACCTACCGGAAGAGAGAAAAAGGCTTTGGAAAAGAGTATAGAAACTGTGTTTTTTGGAAACGATTATATCACCTGCTGGAAGAGAGAAAAAGGCTTTGGAAAAGAGAATGGTGTTTATATAGAGAGGAAAGTGTGTTTATATAGAGAGGATGAGAGAAAAAGTCATTCCTCATTAAGTCGGGGAATTCCATATATAAACTAATTCCTATCTTCTTAAAAAAAAGATCCGCTTTCTCAAATTAATTCCCCCAAAATCAATTCATTGCAATCTTCTTCTAAAATAAAAAAATCATATCTTTTAAAAAAAACTGAGATATTTCATAATAAAAATATTTTTATGTTTTTCTACCTCCTCAATATTATCTTCACAAGAGTAAGTCATTATTTTGAATGACATATAAGAATTTCTTTAAACCTTTGAATCAGATGATTTCATCATTTTATATGTTTGTATTTAATGTTTCATATATTGTAGATTAGAGCTAACTAGAGAAAATAAAATGGATGGACAATCAAGAACTCACACATATGCGCCTTTCTTCATTGTTTAACATTCCACCATCAATCATTTGTAGTTAACGGTTTTTGGTATAACTACATGGGATAAAGTTACATTAGTTATTATGACAGGATGATATGAGTCATGGTGGACTAGCCGTTTGGCAAGTGAGGGACACAAGTAGAGTTAAATACTCTACACGTGAGGTGTACGTGTAGAGCTTCAACAACTTTTCACGCCTAAACTCTTAGATAAATACCCTGTTTGTTCTTCATTTCGATTTAGCTTTGATTTGTAACTTTCTCTCTCACTTCCTGTAACAACTTTGTATGATTCATGTTGTTAAAGCTAATCGACTATCTTTGTGTTTGAAGGTCCAAATCTTGTTCTAGTATTGAGATTTCATCTTTTTCTCTAGTTCTTAAACCATTTCATTCTTGAAATCTATAAGTTCATATCAATTGGTATCTAGAGCCAGGTTCTTGGCAACTCACTTATCTTTCACATATTCAGTTCAAGCAGTGGCGGAGCTTGACTGTCTCGACTAGTGGGGCCAAAAAATTTTAAAAAAGTGCAACATTCTAATATATAGGAAACCATCTTTATAGTCAGTTAATACGGATATATCTAGTTAAATTATTTTGAATAAAACTTATCTATATTGAAAAATAGAAAATAAACAAATTCAAAAAGAAAAAAGTGAAAAATACAAGCTATTAACGGATAACTACAACATTTATTGTATTTATTTATTTTCTTTAATCATAGGCATTTAGTTAAATCAATCTCCTTAATCATAGGAGTGATATTTGTAAACATTGTTGTATTATCCCTATATATACAGATTCTTACCTCATTGGTTTCATGAGGTCATTTGAATAATATTCTTACATGGTATCAGCCAGCTAAACCCTCCCCTCTTTACCGTATTTCTCCCACAAATATTTTCTGGGATCTCACCATGGCAGCATCTTCTTCTTTTCATGATAGCGTATTTTCCATGAATACCCTGTTACATATGATAACAATTAAGCTCTCTTCAACCAATTATCTTCTATGGTGAAATCATATGATACCTATCTTTACCTATCAGAAATTGATAGGGCACATCAATGGTACCTCTATCTCACCGTCACCCAAAGTTACTATTAAAGGTAAAGCTAATCCTAATCCTGATCTACTTATCTGGACTAAATACGATCAAAGAGCCGTCATTCTTCTTCAATTATCTCTAACCGAAGAAGCGGCGGCTGAGGTTCTTGGTCTCACTACTGCTCACCAAATATGGCTATCTCTTGAAGCTGCGTATAGCAATGCGTCTGTTGAACGGATTCACTTATTGCGCGATTCTCTCCGACAACTTAAAAAAGGTACATCTTCAGTTTCTGATTATTGTCGTCGATTCAAAGCACTTTGTAACCAGTTGTCTGCAATCGGTTACCCCGTTGTTGAAATTGATAAATTACACTGGTTTCTTTGTGGTTTGGGACCCTCCTACGAAACTTTTTCTACTGCTATTCGGGCCACAAAACCCGCTCCTATGTTTCATGATTTGGTTACACAAGCAGAAAGTCATGAATTGTTCCTACAGTCACTACATGGTACTCCTACACCACCGGCTGTTTTTCATGTTGAAACGACCAACACCGATTCTGCACAAGGTGGCGGTCGTTCTAATCGTGGCAATCATTCCCGTGGCAGGGGACGTGGTCACAATCGCAGACCACCTCATTGTCAGTTATGTCTAACAAATGGCCATTATGCCACTACGTGTCCAAGTCTTTATACTTATGCTACTCAAGCCTCGCCTTCTTCGGATGAATCTTTAGCAAAAGCTTTCCATGCGCAATGCCATGTTAACACCAATACTCCCAATTGGCATGTTGACTCGGGAGCTACGGATCACATGACTCCTGCTTGTGACTCTCTCCACCATTCATCTCCTTATCCAGGTAATGCTAAAGTCATGTTTGGAAATGGTAAGACGCTTCCAATTACTCATACGGGCTCAACAACTGTTTCACATGATATTCCTTTAAGAAATGTTCTTGTTATTCCTAAACTTAACAAGAAATTGCTTTCTGTGAGTAAGCTAACAACTGACCATCCCGTTGATGTTTTATTTTCTCAACCATTTTTTTATATTCATGATCGGAAAACAAAACGGGTTCTCGCTAGAGGTCGCTGTGAACATGGACTTTATGTGCTCAAAGATGAACCTACTGCTTTCATTGCTACGGCTAAAGTTATAAAACCAGCCTCTTATGAGTTATGGCATGCTCGCTTAGGCCACGTTTCATTTGATGTAATTTCTACTTTGAATAAGTTGGGTGTTTTATCTATTACGTCATTGTTACCAAAACCTATTCTTTGCACACCATGCCAACTTGCTAAAGGACAACGATTACCTTTTACTATTAATGCTAAACGTTCTTCTCATCCTTTAGACTTGATTCATTGTGATCTATGGGGACCGGCTCCTATTTGTTCGAAAGATGGATATCGATATTATGTTGCTTTTATTGACGATTATTCCAGGTTTACGTGGCTTTATCCTCTCAAAACAAAAACAGGGTTTTATTCGGTTCTCCCCGTGTTTATAAATCTGGTTCAAACCCAATGCTCACGAAAAATCAAAACCTTTCAAAGTGATGGTGGCACCGAATTTGTAAACCAAATTGTTCGCAAAATCTTTGAAGACAATGGCACGTTTCATCGGTTTTCATGTCCGTACACACCACAACAAAATGGTCGAGCAGAAAGAAAGCATCGACATATTGTAGAAACCGGTCTTGCTATGCTATTTAATGCTCATGTTCCGGCTAGCTATTGGGTGGATGCATTTACTACGGCAACATTTATTATAAATAGATTGCCCACACCTTTATTGAAGAACAAGTCTCCCTTTGAGCTGCTATTTAATCAGCATCCTCAATATGATAATTTTCGCACCTATGGTTGCCAAGTCTTTCCTTATTTGCGTGACTATTCCCAACACAAACTTGAACCAAGAAGCATTCCGTGTATTTTCATTGGGTATAGCCTGCAACACAAAGGGTATCGATGTCTCGATCCAACTACTTCCCGTGTTTTTGTTACTCGTCATGCTCGCTTCAATGAAACGGTTTTTCCATTCATTGGTTCATCATGTAATCCTAACATTAGCACCTTGGAGCTCACTACCTTTCTTCCAGATGTTCCCCAATCACCAAGCTCTCCTGCCTTGAAGCAAAATGCAACGCCCAAAACCCAACCAACCTCGGGCCCAACACCATGTTCATTATGCAGGTCATCTGATCCAAATCAGGCTGCTCAGGTCCACACACCTAACCCCATTACATCCCAACATTCTCTTGGTGTCCAAGATACAATTTCAGTCCATCATTCAGATCAGGTACACATCCCAGCCAATGATTCAGATCTGGTTCACGTTTCTGATCCAGAAAATCATCCATTAGCCACTCACATTGCTCCTGATCAGCCGACTACAGGATCTTCTACTTCTTCTCACCCGATGACAACACGTTCAAAGGCAGGTATTTTCAAGCACAAACATCATGCTGATCTTGCTTCACTTACTACTCATCCTCTCCATGTTGCTTTATTATCCACTACCGAACCTCGTGGATTCAAAACAGCCGCAAAGGATCCTAAATGGATGGAAGCCATGAATGAGGAGTTTCAAGCCTTACAACAAAATCAAACATGGGTCTTAGTCCCACGTCCTGGTTCCGCAAATATTATTGGTTCCAAATGGGTTTACCGTATCAAATATAATTCGGATGGAACAATTGAACGATACAAAGCCCGTTTAGTCGCCCAAGGTTGCAGTCAAATTCCGGGACTCGACTACTATCACACGTTCAGTCCCGTTGTTAAAGCATCCACCGTTCGCATTGTGATATCTCTTGCCGTATTGCATAAATGGAAGTTGCACCAACTTGATGTCAAAAATGCATTTTTAAACGGTCACTTAAATGAGACAGTTTTTAACCTCCTGATTCCTAATCATCAATATCTAAAATCATGTTGCAAATTACAAGCACTTTATGGTTAAAACAAGCACCATGGCTTGGTTTCATTGTAGCACTTTCTTCTTTCTTATGGCTTTACATGCAGTCAGGCAGACACGTCTCTCTTCGTGTTCACTAGTGATACTTGCATCATGTACTTACTTGTCTATGTTGATGATCTTATTCTTACAGGAAATGATGAATCTGTCATTGCCACATTTACTTCCCATCTTAATCATGAATTTTCCATCAAAGACCTTGGCGCTCTTAACTATTTTTTAGGACTCGAAGTCTCTTACACGGACAATGGTTTGTTTCTCACCCAATCCAAGTATGCTCGTGACATACTCAAACAAGCCGATCTTTATGATTCCAAGCCAGTTAGCACACCTCTTGCTACTTATGTCTCATTTACTGCTGATGGTATACGTTATTCAGATTCAACTCTTTACCGCTCATTAGTTTGGGCTCTTCAATATTTAACGATCACAAGACCTGATTTATCCTACGCTGTTAATCAAGTTTCACAATTCCTACATGCCCCAACTATTGTGCATTTTCAGTCCGTCAAAAGAATTCTTTGGTATTTCAAAGGCACCATCTCATTTGGTCTCACTTTCAGTAGGCCTCACACAAACACGATCATCGGGTATTCTTATGTCGATTGGGCTCGTTGCCTGGACACGTGTCGCTCTACCTATGGCTATTCGATCTATCTAGGCGGTAATCTTGTGTCTTGGAGTGCCAAAAAGCAACCAACTGTCTCCCGCTCTAGTTGTGAATCTGAATATCAGGCTATGGCCAATACCGCTACCGAGATTGTATGGATCACTCATCTTTTACAGTAATTACATGCATTACCTCCTGATCGGCCCACTCTCTTGTGTGACAATAAGAGTGCCTTGTTCATGACTCAGAATCCGGTATCTCATAAGCGTGCAAAACACATTGATCTCGACTATCATTTTATTCGTGAACTTGTACACTCTGGCAAACTGTATATGAAGTTTGTTCCAACCAATCTTCAGGTGGCAGATATTTTCACCAAAAGTCTTCCGCGATCTCAGTTTGAAACCTTTCGTACCATGCTACAACTTGGACCGCCACCATTTCAATTGAAGGGGGATATTAACGGATAACTACAACATTTATTGTATTTATTTGTTTTTCCTTAATCATAGGCATTTAGTTTAAAATCAATCCCTAATCAAAGGAGTGATATTTGTAAACATTGTTGTATTATCCCTATATATACAGATTCTCACCTCATTGGTTTCATGAAGTCATTTGAATAATATTCTTACACAAGCTCTTATGCCCACAACCCACGTCTAACTATTATCACATTTTTAGGAACCCACAGTAGTTTTTTAATACTTAAATCCATATACCCATAAAAATAGGTAGATAATGGCCTAAATTTTTAGGGGGGGACCCCCTTCCTGCCCCTTAAATCCTTCGCCAATGAGTTCAAGTATTAACTTTTCCAGCAAGAAGCTGTTTATATCCGGCGAAGATATTATTTTCAAATCAACACCGTTATACCTCCTTGCAACTTGTGATATGATTGCAACAATGCGACAAGGACAAACACTCTTTAAGACTCGATAAAAGTGAAGTTATTCATATAACAATCATAACATTATATTAACCATAACATCAAAGCCTAGAATAGCGGAAACAAATATAGGATAAATAACATGCTTAAATAATTAACCGACATTTAGGGTATACATACCTTTTGATTCTACCGAAAAAAAACAAGAAGTAAATATGCTTAGCGATTATCACCAGGAACCTAATTTGGGTTTATACGAAAACAATCCAAGAACAAACTAAAGAAAGATTGTATCACGATCTGTACACACGCTATGAATATGTTACCAATTACTAGCTTGATAACACGGGTAAAAAAGCGTTTTAACCGAATGATTCTCGATCCAATCAACCCAAGGTTATGGAGCCGAATGAAGACAATAGTGGATAGAGTTTTTAGGGATTAGTGTGTTTCCCTTTTCACATCTCCATTAGGTGTTTTATAGGCTCATTTTCCTAATGTAACATCTATTCATTAATCTCAATTTGTACCAACAAATTCTAATTATGTAACATAAATAAGTAACATTATGTAACATTATGTAACAATAATTAGTAACATTATGTTAACATCAATTATGGTTTTATTAGTACATTGGTTCCTAGTCCTTATGGTCGTTATCTTTTTTGTTAAATACTTAATGACCGTTAAACGATTACAAGTAAAATTAACAAATATATTTTTATTAATTGTAACCTCGTAGTGGTGCAATCCTGTGATCCTTGAGTTTCCGATCCTAACACACATTCTATTAATTTATCGTCATAAACTAACAGCTCCCACATGGACATATATTAATAGGTGTGATCACATAGTTAGCGTCTAGTTTACACGCTCGATGCCTCTAGTAAGATTATCAAGTAAGTCTCCTGGAAAAACCTTTTAATGATCATCATTATTATTATCTTTTGTATCTAATACAATGTTTAATAAGGATATGGATCTTAGTCATTCCTAATTAACTGATTCTTTTCTCGTTTATCCTATGAGCAAGATTACCAAATCTTCTGAACGTCATCTAAAAATTTTGGTGTTGCCACCACATACATCTTACAAACCCACAGGGCCCAGCTGTAATTCGAACTCAAGAAACATATTTGAAGAAACAAATCCTTTATTGACTACAAGCAAAACTCATGAATTATGCAACACTTCCGAAACAATCCGTATAGCTACGAGTTACGTTTTAGCGTTAAAGTTGCTTCACAGAATTGCACCAGATCCATACAGTTTCCTGGTAATCTCAAGTCTAGAATAACTATATTTATGATTTAACTTAATGACAAGAAATCGCCTAAAGTACAATCCATAGTTTGGGATAGATCCAATATTTCCAACTCATTAATATCATGTGAAATTTGGGTATGTCACGCATCAATATCCATTCAAGTATATTCTAACGAATACTCAGAATTGTTCTTAATATCAATAAATTCCATATCATATAATCGACAACGAACCAATTTAGAATTTTTATTATTTAAGGAATTAAAACATGTAAAATAGAATACAAAATTAAAAATAACAAAATAAACATAACCATCATATTATTTTTATTAAATAATAATGTTTAACACATCTTTATCCGAAACACAAAATCACAGAATATGCATGAAACTACTAGCTAATCGAAGTCCAATTCCATTGGCATGTTCGTTAACCTTTCCTTTAGGTAAAGCTTTAGTAAAAGAATCAGCTAGGTTTTTGTCTGTGTAAACTTTTATCATTTTGATTTCACCACTCTCGACTTGTTCTCGAACATAGTGATATCTACGCAGAAAATGTCTGGCGCCTTTCATGACTCCAGGTTCATTGGCAAATATGATTGCAGCAGAATTGTCACATACATATAAATAGATTATTTTATTGAAGGCATCACTCATAGATCTCCAAACAAACTACCTAAAACCAAACGGCTTCCATTGCAGCTACTGACCAGCCATGTACTGCAGATTGCGTTGCATGCTTCAAAGGTTGTCTACTTTTTGCTCGCTTCCAGTCTACTGCTCCTTCATTGACGATAAAGACATAACCCGTCTGAGACTTCGTATCATCTTTATCGCATTGCCAGGATTCACATAGAAGACCTTAACATCAAGTTTTTGTATCCTGGATTTCCTCCGTACACTAAAAACATATCTTTCGTATTCCTCATATACTTTAGAATATGTTTAATAGCAACCCAGTGGAGCTTTCCTGGATTCTGTTGATATCGACTGACCAAGTTTTAAGCAAACGCCACATCTGGCCTTGTGCACCTGATAGCATACATGATAGATCCCACAGCTGAAGCATAAGGTACCTTTTTCATGTAAGCTTTTTCCTCATCTGATGAAGCGTACATTTCATTACTCAAATCATGTTTGACTTCCATCGGTATAAAACCTTTCTTAGAGTTTTGCATACTGAATTTCTTCAATATCTTATCGATGTAAGCACTTTGATTAAGTCCAATCAACCGCAAAGATCTATCTCTATATATCTTAATTCCCAGAATGTATGCAGCTTCTCCTAAATCCTTCATAGACAAACTTTTCCAAGATATCCTTAACTTACCCTTAAGCCTTCGAAATGTGTTCCCATGAATTAAAATGTCATCGACATATAGGACAAAGAATACTACAACACTCCCACTAGCTTTGTGATATAAACATGCTCATCGCAATTCTGAATAAATCCCAAACTTTTGATTACCTCATCAAAACATTTATTCCATTGACATGAGGCTTCTTCAAACCATAAATGGCCCTTGAAGATTCATACACCGTTTGGATAATTGGATCAACATACCCATCAGGTTGTCTCCATATATATAGTCCTCATCTAAGCCCATTCAAGAAGGCAGTTTTTAACATCCATTTGGCTAAATCTCATAATCATAGTACACTCTAAACTATGAGATTCCTAATATCTCTAATGTTTGCTACAGGAGAAAACGTCTCCTCATAGTCAATCCTATAGGTTTGAGTGCAGCCTTTAGCTACCAGAAACGAGCTTTATAGTGTGTACTTTCCCATCCATAATCAGTCTTCTTCTGAAGATCCACTTACCCTAACTACCTTTGGCATTAACGGTCGTCTATTACAAATCCAGACTATATTAACTTGCATGATTCATTTCCTCATCCATTGCCACCTTGTCACATAATACCTAATCAGGTAAGCATGGCAGTTTTATAATTAGCAGGTTCTCTAAGATCATATACTTCATCATCTTCAACCTCCATGTTTAGACACAGACGGTTGGGTGCACGTTTAGTCCTTTCAGACCTACGGACAGGAATTAATTCCGATAGAGAACCCAGACTTTCAAGTTCTACTGGAATTTCGCTAGTGTTTTCAGAAGGTAATGTATCCATATGATCATCTTCTAGATCATAATCTCTCCCACTGAATTCTTGAGATATGAGATCTCTTTCAAGAAAATCTCCATACCTAGCAACAATTACATTGTTTTCAGGTGGAAAATAAAAGTAGTAACCCATAGTTTCCTTAGGGTATCCTATAAAGATACACTTAACAGATCTTTGTTAGAGTTTATCAACTGAGTCACGTTTCACATACACCTCGCAACCCCAGACCTTTAAATAAGACAAATTCAGTGCTTTTCCAAGCCATATTTCATATGGTGTCTTATCAACCTTCTTAGTGGGTACCATATTAAGAATACAAACAGCAGATTCTAAGGCATAATCCCAAAAGGATAACTGTAGAGTAGTAAGATTAAACATAGATCGCATCATATCCAATAATGTACGATTTCTCCTTTCAGATACACCATTTTGTTGTGGAGTATATGGAGAAGTAAGATTCTGAACATACGTACTTACTTAGATAAACTTAAACTCTGGCTTAAAATATACACCACCTCCTAACGATCGAAGAGCTTTAATCTTCTTTCCTAGTTGCAATTCTACTTCTGCTTTGAAAACCTTAAATGTTTCAAAAACCTCATGTTTATGTTTAAGTAAATAAACATATCCATAATGACTGAAATCATCCGTAAAGGTTAAAAAGTAGCTAGCACCATCCCTTGACACATGACTACGACGTAGGTCCGCACACATCGTATGTATTAAACCATGTAGAAACTGTAGCCCTTCAATATTTATTATAAAAGTTTCTATTGTCATCCTTCCTAGAATACAAGATTCGCATTTATCATATGATTCCCTCAACGATATTTTCCATAAGACCTTCACTTGAAGCTTTTTCATGCGTGTCTTGGCAATATGGCAAGTCAACAGTGCCAAAGATAAGAAGAATCCCATGTCTAACTTTCTCTTTTTATTGATGCAAAAATAAATTATTATTATTCTTGGGTACATTGTATTCATTGTCAATTTCAAACACACCATTCACGGATATAGCACTAAAATAGAATATACCATTTAAAGAAACAAAAATTCCATTACTAGTAATAGTATGATGAAAACCAAGATCCAACAAACATGAAAGGGAAACAACACCTCTAACAATAGAAGGTGCAAAATAACATTTTCTAATTCAGTACAAACCCAAAGGAAAAACTAAATCAAACATTCCTATGCTTCAACAGCTGCTTGTGCGTTCCCTTGCCACTTGCATATATTGATCCCCAAGATTCGTTTCCTTGTCTTCTTATAAATCCCGCAGCTATTACAAACATGAATACCGCATCCCATCATAACCCAGGAATTTAATTTGAAAGTTTAGATGAATACTTCAATTGCAAATAAGGTTACCTGAAACTGCAGGCACCGGCTCAACCTCTTCTTATTTGCCCGAACTCTTCGGTATAAAGAGGGCAGTCCTCCTTCCAATGCCCAACAACGTGGCCATGGTGAACAAGCTTGATGCCTTAATAGGATATTCCTTTCTCTTCAAAAGATTTAGGCTAGGCTTTGGTTGATAAGGCATAACTGCTTGTTCTTATCAGCCTTCCCCTTGCCTTGACTCTTCTTGTCACTTGCATTTTGGCTTGTTATCTCTACCCATTTGGTATTGTAAAACTTGGGATAGGTGCTTTATCTTTTCAAACCCTTTTTCGAGGTCAATGACAGTGCGTGTAGCTCAGTAACTGTCTTCCCCACGCAATGCATATTGAAGTTTCTTACAAAATCACCAAAATCCTTGTTAAGGGACCTGTTGATTAAGTTAACAGCCATATCATTGTCGTATGGTTTCCCAAGTGTATGTAATTGGTCCATGAGTCCTTTCATTTCCAATACATGTTCACTAACGGGTTTTTACTAGGGCTGTTGCAACTATGTAGAGCATCCACCAGATCGTAGATTTCTACAGCAGGAGGCTTCTCAAACATTTTTTGAAGTTCAGCCAGCATGTTTTGGGGTGGATAATTTTCAAACTGCCTTTGAAGAGCAGGTGACATTTTTCCAAGCATAATACAAGCCACATCAGAGTGCTTTTTATATAGTCTGCTCTGAATGCTGCTTTTCTGCCTCATTGCACACAGTCGGTTTTCTGAGACAAGGCTTATACAATAGTCAAAAATATCCGCTACTCTCAAACAAGTCCTAACGAGCGATACCATTCAATGAAATTTGGGCCCCCCATCAGTGTTTCTCGTTCAAAGAAAGTCTTGAACGCAGAAAGACAGTGTTATTTTCGAATGACATTTCTACAGCAAAGGTTCAAAAATTATTAGTATTTTCGATAATAATCCACTTTTCAGAAAATAAAATATACCTAGGTAATAATTATATAACCATAGAATTTTCCTTGAAACTAGAACCCAAATTGACATAAACTCATCACATTAATTGAATCGCTAGTAATGAATGTATTCACCTGGAATTGTCGAACAGTAATTGACAAACATTTTTCAATTTCTAGATATTTATGGATTTTTACATTGCCAAAACTAGTTGCATTTAAACATGGTTTCATCCCATCTTAATCCTTGATTTCTAGATCTCACTAAGTAACTCAAATTAAGTCCATTCTAATCTAAAGAACGCAAACTCAGCCATGTGAGGTCTCACACAATCAGATAGTTTTCTGTCTGTTAGAGGGGGGGCGATATCGGTCCAAGGTCTCACTAGACTTAATCGCAATTTCAAGTGTCCGTTAATAATGGCATTCGACTAAGTGTTAAGGGTATTAATTTTGACATGTGAATCAAAATTATGTATGGAGAAGCATGCATACAATCCCCATTAGCATATGTTTAATAAAACACTTTTATTAACTTTTAAGGTGAAGATTAAATAAACATAGTTTGGTTGAGGCATTGGATGAACCAATTAAATAAGTGCCCTCAATTATCGTCCACACCGTACTTTTGCATAAGTCTTTCAACTTAGTGTTTCAGATGTGGAATTAAGGCATATCAACCTTAAAGTAATTTTGTACTTTTAATATCCCATAGGTACTCCAATTTTGACCGCACAAGCAAGCCGAGAATTCGGTCAGCGTGAAGCTTGACTTCCTTCTTTAGTCGGGTTCGACCAGCGACGCGTTAAACTTCCCACACAGTTTGTCAAATTGGATGAGCCTTTTGATTCTATTTAGTACGAAAATTACCAATCAACTATTTAATCTTCAAAACAATTCTTAATTTTTTATATTGATTTAGTCCATATTATTTTCTTTGAAAAATTACCCTTTTTGTTTACAACAATTCGCCATAATTAAATAAACAAAAACAAGTAATTAAAATAATTGACTAAACAATAAACACATAATAACAATTTATATGCGTTAAAGTAAATCATGTAGCCACATGCAATCCTTTTATACGATGAACCCTAATTTTAAATTCTAGGTTTTACTTATCATATATCCAATCAAGAATCAATATATAAGTCTTCCCGAATTTTAGATTTATCGTACTAAAATTAAGTGGTCAAAATATACACGTAACAAATTACTTCATATATTCTCATGATCCATGATAAACATGCATGTTTGTCATGGATCCACACAATACACATAACAATTATCCCGTAAAGATCGTAACCCACATACATGTCATAACAATTTAATCATGTATATTAAACCTCTTTAATCAAAACATGTACTTTATGGTTTCTTATATAAAATTTTCGACTAAATTTTTTTTATAAAACCCTTTCATGTATTTTAACATCAATACAATATTAGTTATTGATTTTAGGTTTCGGTAATTATCAACATGTTAAAATGGCTCGTGATGCCACTGATGGTTTTTATACTTTCATAACAATTATATTAAACCATAACATCAAAGCATAGAATAGCGGAAGCAAATAAAGGATCAAATAACATGCTTGAATAATTAACCGAATTAGGGTTACATACCTTTTGATTCTAGCCCGAACAAGAATCAAATTGCTTAGCGATTATCTCCAGGAACCCTAATTTGGGTTTATACGAAAACAATCCAAGAACAATCTAAAGAAAGATTGTATCACGATCTTGTACACACGCTATGTATCGAGTTAACCAATTACTAGCTTGATAACACGTAGCGTTTAACCGAATGATTCGATCCGATCAACCCAAGGTTATGGAGCCGAATGAAGGACAAGAATAGTGATAGAGTTTTTAGGGATTACTGTGTGTTCCCTTTTCACAACTCCATGTAGGTGTTTATATAGGCTCCCTTTCCCTAATATAACATCTATTCATTAATATCAATTATGTACCATCAATTCTTAATTATGTAACATAATTATGTAACATTATGTAACATTAAGTAACAATAATTATGTAACATTATGTAACATCAATTATGTTATTATGTACATGTCCTTGTCCTTATGGTCGTTAGTCTTTTCCGTTAAATACTTAATGGCCATTAAACGTTTACGTGTAAAATTAACAAATATATTATTTATTAATTGTTAACTCGTAGTGAGTGCAATCCCGTGATCTTGAGTTTGATCCTAACACACATATATTAATTTATCATCCATAAACTAACAAAAAGAAGTAATAGGACTTGGAACTGGTTATTTTAAACATTTAATTCTAAATTGGAATAAACAATTTGACTTTTCAGTAAGCAACTCCCATAAGTATATTTGAAACTACTTATTTCACCCTCATAATCACGGTAGCTTGCCTCTATTGAAATGTTCAATTCTGAGTTGTGTCTATATGTTCCATCTTAACACAATATAAGTTGTTGAAGCCTTCACTTTATAAAGGCTTTTCAAAAGTAGATACCAGAAATTGAAGTAGCATCATCATTCAGAAGGTGTCCGTTTATCAAATAGAGCTTTAGAGAGTAGGTATGTTCATAAAGGGAGAACAATTGACCTATCTTTCTGTGAAACTAGAAGGGAGGGTTGAATAGTTTACTGGTTTGTTTTACGTTTTAAAAGTTTGCTTTCAAAATACTTTGATTCGAG
Organism: Tanacetum coccineum; assembly: GCA_026074375.1. NCBI lineage: Eukaryota > Viridiplantae > Streptophyta > Magnoliopsida > Asterales > Asteraceae > Tanacetum > Tanacetum coccineum. The sequence continues at coordinate 16,660 of BQNB010034577.1, forward strand.
TTATATGTCAGGTATGTTGTCGACAGAGGGCACTTTTTCGATTGAGATATGTCCTTTCTGGACGTTATCACAAAGAATGTGGTGATGTATTTCGATGTGTTTAGTACGAGAGTGTTGCATTGGGTTTTTGTTAAGGTTAATTGCGCCTTTGTTGTCGCACATGATCGAAACATTGTCGAGTCGTACGTCGTAGTCGATGATAGCTTGTTTCATCTATAGTGCTTGTTGACATGCCTTTCTGGTGGTTACGTATTCGGCTTCGGTAGTGTATATAGCAAGAGCGGTTTATTTCTTCGAGAACCAAGATGTCAAACAACATCCTACGAACGTACAAATACCGCTAGTGCTCTTACAATCCACATAATCTACCGCATGACCAGAGTTGGCATATACTATGATTTCTATTCCGGTCCCCTTAGGATATCATAAACCTAAGTTCGTAGTGCCTTTAATGTATCAGAAGATACGCTTAACCGCTTTTAGGTGAGAGGTTTTGGAGCCTCTTGGAAGCGGGCACAAAGGCAGACAATAAACATGATATCAGGTCTACTTGCCGTTAGGTATAATAAACTACCTATCATGCCTTGATACGTGGTACTATCCACTGACTCACACTCTTTATCTTTTGTGAGTTTAATATCGAAGGACATGGGAGTTTTCATTGGTTTAGAATCTTCTAAGCTAAATTTATTAAGCATTTCCATTTGTTTTATTTGTAATACAAGGAAGAAGTTAAGTTCACCTATCATGGTCATCTTAAACTCGTCATGCATGATTTTGGCAAATTTATCACACATGTCTTGACAAGTAGAGCCAAATATAATGTCATCGACATATATTTGAATGATGATGAGATTTGAATTTTTCTTCTTAGTAAAAAGAGTGTTATTTACTATTCCTATTTTATATTTATGTTTAACGAGAAAAGTTTTTAATCTATCCTACCAAGCTTTGGGTGCTTGTTTAAGACCATATAAAGCTTTCTTTAGTTTATAAACATGATCTGGTTTTTTGAAGTTAAGGAATCTCATAGGTTGTGCCAAGTATACCTCCTCATTGATAAAGCCATTCAGGAATGCACTTCTTACATCTATTTGGAATAGCTTAAAATCTAAATCATAAGCTAGTAATATCCTAACAGACTCAAGTCTAGAAACTGGGGAATAAGTTTCATCATAATCAATACCCTCTTGTTAAAACGACACAGTTCTCGTCTAACTTATTTCTAAACACCCACTTAGTTCCTATGATTATCATATTCCTAGGTTGTGGAACTAACTCCCAAAAGTCGTTAGTAATGAATTGATTTAATTCTTCTTGTAGTGTGACTATCCAACTTTCATCCGCTAAGGCTTTATTCACGTTCTTAGGTTCTATAGTTGATATAAAACAAAAGAAGTTATTTTGGTTTTAGGCTTGTGACCTAAGGGTTCTTCCAAACACTCTAAAATAATCAAGAGTAGGTTTCCTACCTCTCAACAGTTCATAAGGTGTTTGTCCTAGGATGGCTCTAATTAGGATTCAGTTGAGTATGTATTTAAAGTATCTATGGCGTTACACCAAAACTTTTGTGGTAACGATTATTCATTCAACATAGTCCTACTTATTTCTTAAAGTGTCCTATTTTTCCTTTCAACCATGACATTTGATTGAGGAGTACGTAGAGCCGAGAAGTTATGTTTAATACCATTGGCATTACAGAACTCTCTCAATTGTACCTTATTATCAAATTCCCTACCATGATCGGTTCTTATTGACACTATTATACAACTTAATTGGTTTTGAATTTTCTTACTAAATAATTCAAATTGATCAAAGGCTTTGGTTTTATCCTTAAGGAATCTAGTCCAAGTATACCTAGAGTAGTCATCTACTATGAATAAGGTGTAGTGGTTTCCTCCGTAACTCCGTACGGTGGATGCACTAAAAAGATCCATATGGAAGAGTTCTAATCATCTAGTCATTGAGACCATATTCTTAGCTTTGTGACTAGTGTGAGCTTATTTTCTAATTTGGCAAGCATCACAAAAATGTTGATCAAACTTAAGCTTAGGTAAGTTTCTAACTAGTTCTGTAGATGTTAACGATTCAATGAGACGCATATTAGCGTAACCTAATCTCCTATGGTACAATGTGGAGTTTTCATCAATTGTTGCAAGACAAATTTTATCTTTTGGCTTATTTCCTAATTTCATCACATATAAGTCTTTCTCCCTAATACCTCTACCTATAACTTTACCGTCCTTAGTAATTTCACTATCATGTTCAAAGAAAGTTACTTTACATTTATTATCACATATTTGTCCTACACTTAGCAAGTTAAATCCTAAGTTATCAACATGTTCTACATTATCTATATTGAGGGAGTCCTTAGAAATCATACCTTTGGAAATGATGTTACCATGACGATTACTACCAAAAATGATGTTAACTCCATTGTATGCCTTGTAAGTAGAGAAGAGCTTTCGATTACCCGTCATATGTTTAGAGCATCCGCTCTCTTTAATCCATTCATTAGGTACCACATCGACTCCAAGGCATATCTATTTATATATGACAATAACTCAAATGTTTGGTCCCTAATATCTTATGGGTCCAAAGTTGTTAGTGCTAAACATCCCATGCATTTGTTGCATTTGGTTGGGATGTGGAAATGGAAGACACATTTCCTATGGCATGTAACCTTGTCGTGGGAAATTGTTCCAAGTTATGGGAAAGCCATGAGGTTGGTTTTGTTGACCAACATCCCTTTTTGGTTACGGTGTTTTAGCACGAGGGTGATTATCATTAACACTTCTAGATGGTGGTGTTTTAATCTAAATTTTGGTTTTGAAAATCTAACTCTGGGTTTTGAGAATGGCTTATAAAATTGTTTAGCTTCATCATCACTAGCAGCGAGAACTTTGATGTTGTTTACTATTATGTGTTTTGGTCTAGGGCCCAAAATAGATTTTTGAAAAGATATACTTTTCTCAGATCTAGGCATAACAACTGGTGGCGGTCCCATAATTGCTTTGGGGGCCACCTTTTTCTAAGCTTTTACAAACCTTATTTCCTTAGTTCTACTAGAGGATGCTTCAAATGAATTAAATCCTAAACCTAATTTATCACCGGAGGGTTTTTGATTACTTAACATTTCATTTAAGCAATGTGTGCTCTTTTTAAACTTGGTTAGTTTAAGAGCTTCCTTTGTTTTTCTCGAGCTTCCTTTGTGCTCATTCTTAATTTTAATTGATTAGAATTTTGTGCATTCAAGATCAACTCCTTTGTTTTTCTCGAGTGTGGACAATTTATGTTTTAATTCTCTAAGCTCAATTTCTAGGCTATCTCTAGTAGCTTTTAATCTTTTGTTCTCAGTGATTATCTTTAAACTCATTATGCATAATTTATCATATTCATTGTCTAGAGCTAAATCATCTATTGATGAATTTTCGTCACTAAAGTAAGAGGATTCGGTACATACCTCATTTTACGCTTGAGTTATGAGGCATGTTTCATCTTTTATCTTTTCATCATCTTCTTCACCGCTATCGTTCCAAGAACCTCTGACAAATGCTCTTTAGTTCTTGTCTCTTGGTAGCTTTAGACATTCTCAAATAAGATGATTTGGATCTCTGCATATAAAGCACTTCCTTTCACCCTTGCCATTTTTTCGTTCCTTGGTTGTCTAACAAATCTTTCTCTTCTTTTGAAGGACTTCCTGAATTCTCTTACAGCCATGGCGTACTCTTCGTCTTTACTTCCGGAAGTCGAACACTCCTCATCACAAGATTCCTTCTTAGCCTTTAAAGCTAGAGATCTCCTTTCTGCTTTAGCTTTGACTATTTCGGAATCTTTCTTGATGATCATCTCATGAAATTTAAGGTTTCCAATGAGCTCATCAAGAGACAGTGATGTTAAGTCTTTCAACTCTTCAATCGTCATGACCTTTGCTCTCTATTTAGGATGTAGATCCCTAAGAAACTTCCTAACATAGTTCTTACTAGAATAACCATCATCAAGAGCTTTTAGACTAGTAATAATAGTATTAAATCTTTCAAAAGTACTATCTATAGATTTGTCTTCAGAAATGATGATTTTTTCATGTTATTGAACCAAAAGGTCGATCTTATTTTTTTTGACCAGAAATTATGGCTACATGGCCCCTAGCCCAAAAGGCGTAGATAGCCCACACAACCAGGTTGGGTCCAGCCCAAAAGGTAATAGCACCCTTCCCTTTACGCACGTGAGAGGAAACTCCTATCGCCCTAGACAAGACTCGAACTTGAGACCTTGCCTTGGAGGGTAAAACCTCCATACCATTAGACCAGAGGCCCGTTAACTTTTGCTTGACTAGTACCTTGGTGGGTGATTAACAAAGTTTTCCATAGTTCTTTTCTTGTATTACATATGAAAATCCTTTCATATTCTTTTCTTGGCAAAGCATTGTAAATAACCATTTTGGCTTCATTATTTTTCACAAGCTTTCTTTTAAGATCATCGGTTTGTTTATCAAAAGGGACAACCTCATCAAGTTTGATTTCTAGATTTTGAATAATGGGTTGAAAATCACCATTGGTAATGACATGCTAAAGATATATATCTTTTGATTTAACGTATGTCTCGAATTTATTTTTCCAATAAATAAAACTGTCACTTTCAAAAAGTGGCGGTCTTTGCATGGATTGTCCTTCTAGATATTTGTTGGAATCCATAGATCGATCCAAGCTTTAAAATACAATATATTTTAAAAATCTAGAGTGAACTTGGCTTCTAATACCAATTGTGGAAACTAGAAGGGGGGGTTAAATAGTTTATCGGTTCGTTTTATGTTTTAAAAGTTTGCTTTCAAAATACTTTGATTCGAGTTATATGTTTAACCAATCAACAATATGAATCAATGATATAAATATCTAAACTAAAACTAATTAACAATCACAATAAGCTCTTTTTAGGCAGAGAAAACCGTTTACATGTCGCTTATGTTGTTTTTTGGCACTAAGCTAAATGTCGAGCCTTAATCTTAGCTAGAACCAATCTACCACTTCCCAAGCAATACACAATCACAAGATCTACACTATCAGATTTACACACAATCTGAATCACACATTACACAAGATAATTACAATAGAGATTTGGTGCTTAGAAGAAGATAGGAGAGATCACTAAATAATAATTTGTTTCTTCGTGAATACAAATGTTCTTCTCTTACACTTGATAGAAGAATGAGAGAGATAAGATGAGATTAAATCACTTGAAAAAAGATCAAAGAGTGTTACTGATCAAAAGATTTAGAGAGAGAAAGAAGGTTTTTAAAGAGAGAAAGTTATCTGAAAAATTCGTGCAAAGAGGTATGTTTTTCTACTAGCAATAGTTGTTGGGAAATATATTGTAACAGACTTAATACTGGTAGTATAACAGTTAAGTCTGGTAGTGTTAGTTAGTTCTGCCAGTACTAATGTTAAGTCTGGCAGTACTAAGTTAAGTCTGGCAGTACTATAGTTAGTACTGGTAGAGTAGCAGTACTATAGTTAGTACTGGTAGTATTTAGTTAAGTCTGTTTATGTAACAGAATAGTTAATAGTTATCCTATAGTTAGAGATTTATTAGGAAAGGATAAGTATTATCCTTTTACATGTTTTGTAAAGCCCATTAGGGTTTCCTTGGTGTATAAAAGGAACCCTACGGCATAGTGTTTAGGCATCCAAGCCTAATAGAAATTCATAGCAATATACGAAGTTAGTGTCATATTGTGTTCTTCTTAATACTTGTGTTAAGATTCCGCATTAGTATAAGTATTCATAGTCATTGTCTCTCACGTAGTTAACTTGGATTTATTCAAGTTAGTTATAATCATACAAAGGCTCAACAGATCCAAAACCTTGGACTTACAAGTGGTATCAGAGCCACTAGAGGGACTTTGAATAAGAAGAATCACCAAAACCAAAAACACTCACTCTCAGATCATTATAAAAATGTCTCAACCTACAAATGATTATTTCTCTCAACATCTTAGTGATGATGAAGCGTCAATTCATGAAGATGTATCAAACAGTGGAACAGCAACCAGCAAACCAAAACAACAGCAACAACAACTTAATACCACGACCACTGCTATCTCAAATATCAAACTCCCAATTCTGAAGAAGGAGGAGTATGATATATGGTCTATGGAGATGGAGCATTACCTTGAGTACATAGATAATGATGTGTGAAAGGTAATATAGAATGGAAACTCTAAGAAAAGAATCTCCACTAGTAAGGATGGTGTTGTTAGAATACTTCCACCAGTATCTGCTGCAGAGATTCATGCTGTTGAGAAAGAAAGGAAGGCAAGAAACATCTTGCTTATGGCCATTCCTAAAGATCATCTACAAAGATTTCATGCAATGAATGACACTAAGGAAATTTGGGAAGCAATCAGTACTAGGTTTAAAGGGAATGCAAACTCAAAGAAGATGCAGAAGGCTGTGTACAAACAAAAATTTGAAGCATTCTCTATCTCAAGTTCTGAAGGTCTGGAGAAAGGTTATGATAGATTCCAACAACTGCTATCACAGTTGGAAGCTCATGGGGTTGAAGTATCCACTGAGGATGTTAATCATAAGTTTCTTAGATCCTTGCCCCCAGCCTAGTCGAATCTGGCCATGACTATAAGAACTAAGCCAGATGTAGACATATTATCCATTGATGACTTATATAACAACCTTCAGGTGTTTGAGCCAAAAATCAAAAGTGCTTCAAAATCATCTACTAGTGCTCAAAATGTTACCTCTGTTTCATAGAGCAAGGGCAGTTTAAACAAGGTTAAGTCAGGTCATACTAGTGATTACATCACTTATACTCCTACTTCTTCAAATCATATCTCAGAAAGAGAAGCTCCTGCTGGTTTTGCTGATGAAGTTATCTACACACTCTATGCAAATCAATCAGAAGATTTGGACTTACTTCATGAATATTTAGAACAGATTGATGATGTGGACATTGAAGAAATGGACATCAACTGGCAGATTGAAATGATTGCTATTAGAATGAATAAGTTATATAAGAAGACAGGAAAGAGAGTTCAGATAGATGGTAAGGCACCTGTTGGTTTTGATAAAAAGAAGATTGAATGTTACAAGTGTCATAACACTGGACATTTTGCTAGAGAATGCACATCAAAGGGAACCAATGATGGCAAGAAAAAGAAAGATTAGGTTTATAAAGATCAAGAAGCTGGGAAGAAAGAAAAGAATCAAATTGGCTTGCTAACTATGGATGATGGAGTTGTTAACTAGGGAGATCACACTGCAAAAGAAGAGACAAATCATGCACTTATGGAAATAAGCTCAAATTCTGAGGTATCTTTGTGTTCTAAAACTTGCATTGATTCATACAATAAACTTAAAGCATTATGTGATGAACAGGTGAATCACTTAGGTGAACAAGAAGCTAAAATACTTGCCTATACTCTAGCTGTTAAGAAATTAGAATCTCAAGTTGTTACTTTTCAAAAGTAGCAACTATCTTTAAATGAACATCTTACATTTAAAACAAATGGAATTTATGAAAAAGATGGAAAGCTCAGAAAATATAGAAGAATAGGCATGAAAGCTGTAAAACAAAAGGATCAATTAAAGAAAATAGTAGATTCATGGAATAACTCTTCTAAAAACTTTGGAAGTTAATTGATTCTGGTATGACTTCAAGCAGTAAAATTGGCTTAGGATATGAGAAACAATCCAACAATGAGGTTCTAAGTTATGAGGAAGAAATGAATCGTTCTGTGTTTAAGTGTACAGAAGAAGATTATGTGAATAAACCTTTGTAAAGTAGATTTACAAAGACTAATAATTTCAAAGGATTCCCACATCCCTTGTCTGGGGACTATACTCCTAAACCACAAGAGGAAATAAACGAGTCTTTATATATTTATGGTTAGAAAGGACCCCAAGATCCTAAACCCAGTGTATCAGATGATAGATCCAGTGAATGTTCTACCTGTCAATCTAATAACAGTGCAGGATCTATTGGAACTTCCTCTGAATAGTCTGTTGATTTTGATTCTGAGATTTCAAGAGTACCTCAAGAAGTGTATGTGTCTAAACCTGTTACAACAAATGAAAAAGGTGTATCTGCCCCAAAATCAAAAGATGTTGAACCTAGTTGTGTCTCACACATAAAAACTCCTAGGCAACAAATGACAAATCAAGAAACACCTAAAGTTGACAGGAAGAATTAGAATGCTATGATGGAAAGAGAACTAGGGGAAGGTTACTCTTTCACAAATAAGAAATGTTTTGTTTGTGGTAGCCTAAGTCATTTAATTAAAGATTGTGATTTTTATAAAAAGAAAATGGCTAGAGAGGCTGAGCTTAAGAAACAAAGGGTTTATAATACGGGTAAAAGGGTGGAAAAACCAGTATGGATTAATGCAAACAAGGTTAATCATGCTAATCAATTTGTACCTAGACCAGTACATTTTAATGATGTTAGGCTAAATGTTAATACTGTGAGGGCTAATGTTAATTCTGTTAGGTCTAATGTTAATTCTGTCAGGCCTAATATTAATACTGGTAGTGCAAAAGTTAATTCTGTTAGACCAAAATTAATACTGGAAGAACTAAGCAACCAATACCTGCCAGTAACTCAAAAGGCTTTAATCCAGTGAGACCCCAGGTGAATAAGGTAAATCAAAGAAATCATTTTTCAAAATTACACTCACCTATGAGAAGACCCATTGTTAAAAATACAGCAAGAATGTTTAATTCTTATGTTGTAAAGGGAAATTGGGGAACTGCTATTAAGACCTCAGCAGGTTATAATTGGAGAAACACAAGACCAAACTCCAGTTATAATGGTGGATCCAATTTTGTTCAAAGTATTAATGCTAAAGGACCACAAGGTAGACCCAAGCCTGAAAAGGCCTGGGTCCCTAAGAGAAACACATTTCTCTTTTTCATGTCCAGGATCATCCACTCAAGAACATGGAGGACAGAGGCATATTTCATAGTGGATGCTCATGGCACATGACTGGTAACAAGGATCACCAGGAAGATTTTGAAGAATTCAAAGGGGGATCTGTTACCTTTGGAGGTAGCAAAGGCTACATAACTGGTAAAGGTAGAATAAAAGTTGGAAATTTAGAATTTGATAGTGTGTCTTTTGTAGAAGAACTAGGGCATTTTAACCTTTTCTTTATATCACAAATATGTGATAAGCAACTTAAGGTTCTTTTTACTAAAACTAAATGTCTTGTTATGTCTCCTGACTTTAAGATGCCTGATGAAAATCAGGTACTTCTTAAGGTTCCAAGACAACACAATATGTATAGTTTTGATATGAAGACCCCTTCCCCTGCTAAAGGTTTTGCCTGTTTGATTGCAAATACCAAATTTGATGAATCTAAATTATGGCACGGGAGGTTAGGTCACATTAATTTTAAAAACCTAAACAAACTTATGAAGGGAAACCTTGTAAGATGTTTACCTTCCAAGGTTTTTAGACATGACCATACCTGTGTTGCCTGTTAAAAAGGTATGCAACACAGGGCCTCCTGTAAGGCTAAATTAGAAAGAATAATCACTGAGTCATTACACACCTTGCATATGGATCTTTTTAGACCCACTAGTGTAAAAAGTATCAATCACACAAGTTATTGCCTTGTAATTACTGATGATTGCTCCAGATTTAATTGGGTATTCTTTTTGGCTACCAAGGATGAAATTAGTGGCATCCTTCAGAACTTCATTAGGCAGATTGAAAACTAGCTTAATCACAAGGTTAAAATCATTAGATCAGATAATGGCACTGAATTTAAGAATAGAGATATGCTTGAATTTTGTGGGAACAAGGGAATAAAACAAGAGTATAGTAATGCCAGAACTCCACAGCAAAATGAAGTTGCTAAAAGAATAAACAGGACCCTCATTGAGGCAGCTAGAACTATACTAGCTGACTCACTCTTACCAACTACTTTTTAGGCAGAAGCAGTTAATATTGCTTGTTATATCTTTAATAGGGTAAGAGTGACTAAACCTCAAAACAAAACTCCTTATGCGCCTTTATTTGGCCACAAACCAATAATTAGCTACATAAGACCTTTTGGGTGCCATGTTACCATTTTAGATACTCTTAGTGTACTTGGCAAGTTTGATGGTAAATCAGATAAGGGTTTCTTAGTTGGTTACTCACTAAATAGTAAAGCCTATAGGGTATATAATTTAGTAACCAAGAGGATAGAAGTAAATCTACATGTAAATTTTCTTGAAGAAAAACCAAATGTGAAAGGTGTAGGGTATAGATGGATGTTTGATATTGATTATCTAACTGATTCTATGAACTATATTCTTGTGTCTTTGGAAAATCAAGGTAACTCGCATGCAGGTACTTCAGCAGTTACTAACCATGCAGATACTCCTGAAGTGACTAACAGTGCAAGTACTCCAAATACAAATGCTTCTGAGGAAGAAGATGAAGCTAAAGAGCTCATAATTGTACCTATAAAAGTCCACCATACTACAGCAAAAGTTGGAACAAGGAAGCTTTCTACAAACTCAAAGGAAGAAGAATGTTTGACAGAGTTTCAAAATCATCAAACACAAGAAGATAAGGCTTCTACTACTAGCATTTCAGAAGAGGCTTCTAACATTCTAGCTTTTTGAAAAGAGTTGGATAAAATTGCTCAAAAGCATTTAGGAGCAGCCCTTGAAAAAGTAGCTACCAGTACCTCCACTGTTAATACTGGTAGTGAACCAGTTAATACTGGTAAGCATGATTCTGATGATTCAGATATGCCAGAGCTTGAATTTTTTCATAGACCTACGCAAGGTATTTTTAATGAAGCTTCTTATGATGACGAGGGTGTGATCACTAACTTTAATAACTTACCAACAAAAGTAGCTGTCAGTCCAATTCCTACTCTTAGGATACATAACATTCACCCACAAAGTCAGATCCTTGGTGATCCTAAGTCAGCTGTGCAAACTAGAAGCAAAGTGCAAAATCAATCAGAGCTCCATGCACTCATAGATATGTTCAAAGCAGCAAATAGAAACAATCACATCCATTAACAACATTGTTTGTTTGCTTGTTTCTTATCTCAGGAGGAACCAAAAAAGATTTCAGAAGCTGTTAATAATGAGAGCTGGGTTGAAGCTATGCAAGAAGAGCTACTGGAGTTCAAGCTATAACAGGTATGGGTTCTAGTAGATCTACCTCATAAAGCAAAGGTAATTAGGACTAAATGGGTCTACAGAAATAAAAGAGATGAAAGAGGAGTAGTGGTAAAAAAACAAGGCAAGGTTAGTTGCCCAGGGTCACAGACAGGAGGAAGGTATTGACTATGATGAGGTTTTTGCTCCTGTGACAAGAATAGAAGCTATCAGGTTATTTTTAACTTTTGCCTTATATATGGGGTTCATAGTATACCAAATGGATGTCAAAAGTGCATTTTTGTATGGCACTATAGATGAAGAGGTGTATGTTTCTCAACCTCCTAGCTTTGTTAATCCTGATCATCCTAAGAAAAGGTTATAAAAGTTGTCAAGAGCAATATAGGACTTCCCCAGGCTCCAAGAGCTTGGCAACACTTACTGTGTCTCAACATTTCTAGAGGAGCATGGATATAGAAGGGGTACAATTGAAGATATATACCTTGTAGATCCTAGATATCAAGAGCAACCCGCTCTGATACCAATTGATAAGAATCGTTTAGCCCATCTAGGATTAGTTTTACGAATAACATTAACACGCAGCGGAATAATAAGAACAATAATGCTATTCAACAAGGTTTTACTACTAAACATTCAAGCCTCCATTAATTTGATCAGAATAAATGGTTACAAACTGTAACAAGGATCCACAATCCTTGAGGCTACACTAACTATCTAATAAACTAACTACTAACTATTAGACTCTCATTGGGAGAGATCTAACTATGATGGATTATCAAACTATTCACCCTACCTCTCTTTATATACTAGAGAGGCTAGGGTTTACAAGAAAACCTTAGTCAAACATATCATAATGTTAATTTTGTAACTTCCAATCATCATTAATGTTTTAGTCAAAGTCCAACATGTCATATTAATGTTGATTTTGTAACTTCCAATCAACATTAATGTTTTAGTCAAAGTCCAACATATCATATTAAGTCCTTCTTGTTTCATTTATCTTCATATAAGCATATGTAGTTTTGTAATCATCAAATCTTAGATCCCAACATAATGTTAATTCTGTTAGATCTAATGTTAATTCTGTCAGGCCTAATATTCATACTGGTGGTGCATAAGTTAATTCTGTTAGACCAAAAGTTAATACTGACAGAACTAAGCAAACAGTACCTGCCAGTAACTCAAAAGGATTTAATCCAATGAGACCCCAAGTGAATAAGGTAAATCAAAGAAATCATTTTTCACAATCACATTCACCTGTGAGAAGACCCATTGTTGAAAATACAGCAAGAATGTTTAATTCTTATGTTGTAAAGGGAAATTGGGGAACTGCTGTTAAGACCTCACCAGGTTATAATTGGAGAAACACAAGACCAAACTCCAGTTATAATGGTGGATCCAATTTTGTTCAAAGTGTTAATCCTAAAGGACCACAAGGCAGACCCAAGCCTGAAAAGGCCTGGGTCCCAAAGAGAAACCAATTTCTCTTTTTCATGTGCAGGATCATCCACTCAAGAACATGGAGGACAGAGGCATATTTGATAGTGGATGCTCTGGGCACATGACTGGTAAGAAGGATCACCTAGATGATTTTGAAGAATTCAAAGGGGGGTCTGTTACCTTTGGAGGTAGCAAAGTCTACATTACTGGTATTGTCTTTATTAATTCTGGTAGTTTACTAGTTAATCCTGGTAAGCTTATGGTTAGTTCTGACAATAGAATATTAATACCGGTTGACCAGACTTAAGTCTGGTCGGCTAATATTACTACTGGTAACTAGTCGTTTGAACTGTTGGTCGCACAACTTTAACTTTTCTCTAAATCTAACCGTTAGAGCAATTTGCGGGGATATTTAAGCAGATAATGATACAAATTGTATATTTACTGTTTTATCTCACCTAAAATAGTTTTCTTCATTAACAAAGCATCTATTTTCTTGGAGGGATAATCAATATTCAATTGTTTTTCGCATAAAAAGTCAATTAGTAAGTTCAATCAGCACTCAGTTTCCAAAACGCATCAAACCCAGTTGCTAATCTTCAACAATCACAACCTCGTTACTACGATGGCCTCACTAAAATACTGCGATAAGAATAATCAGGTGGGATTTTTGCGCAAACCTAACGAAAGTGCAGGGTTTGCAGAGATAGTGGATTTTCTATGAGGTTCCAACATCAGGTATGCTTTATCTCACAATCCTACTATCTATGACTCCCTAGTCAAACAGTTTTGGCAGACTGCTACTGCCTCAACTCTTGCTGATGGGACTCTAGAACTTAGAGCAACAATAGACTCTATTGAATATACAATCACTGAGGCATCTATTAGAAGTAAACTTCAATTAGCAGATGCTTCAGGGATTTCCATGTTGCCAAACACTGAGATTTTTGAGGGTATGGAAAATATGGGGTATCCTACTGATGGATCTTTTACCTTTTGGAAAAGCTTTTTCACACCCCAATGGAGATTCTTAGTCCACCATATTTTACATTGTATAAGCTCTAAAAGTGGTGGATGGGATCAATTTGGTAGCAATATTGCTACTGCTTTGATTTGTCTTTCCACTGGCCGGGTTTATAATTTTTCAAAACTAATTTTTGATGCAATGGTGGCAAACTTGACAAGCAAGACAAAGTTTTTAATGTATCCTCGTTTTCTACAAATGGTTTTGGATATACAACCTGAAAACAAACACCCTTATTTGGCTGTGACTTTGACCAAAAAGATTTTTAGGAATATGAAAAGGGGTTTTAGAGGGGCACCAAGACCTTTGTTGCCTGCTATGTTGCCCGTTGTTGATTCTATTGCAGGACAAGAAGTTCCATCTGTTACTCAACCTCAACCATCATCTACTGAGATACCACCACCACCAACTACCACTCAACCATCATCCTCTACAGTTCTACTACCAACTAAATCCACCATCATTCCACCTACGCCTGTATCTCAACCTCCATCACCTTCTACTGCACCTGAACATGCAACCATGCTGCAGTCTCCTGAACAACCATCACCTAGACAAGGATCTGACATTCCATAAACCTAGGCTCCTACTCATACTTATGAAGCAGCAACAGGGCACATGTCAGTCAATGATCTTTTTTAACTGGTTCCACAGTTAATGACCAGGATTGAAAGCTTAGAGAAGGATCTCATGCAGACTAAACAGACTATGGGGAATGCAATAGTGAAGTTGGTGAAGAAAGTAAAGCAACTGGAAAAGGTTGTAAAGAGCAGACAAGTTGTTCTTACTGATTCTAAAAATCAGGCTGATGAAAATTCTTCCAAACAGGGGAGGAATTTACAAAAAGATAAAACAGAAGTATTTGAGACTCCCAAATAAGGCAAATCTTCAGAAGCAACAAATATTAGTCCTCAAGGTTTAAAAGCAGCTGAAACTCTAGCTGAAGCCCTTAGTCAAATCAAGACGAAGAAAAGGAGAAATGTTAAGTCTGGAGTAAGGAGGAGACTGGATGCTCAAGATGTTAGTACTGGTCTTGAAGAAGTTAGTACTGGTTTTGAAGATATTAATACTGGTTTCACAGATATTAAGTCTGCTAGTGAAAAAGTTAGTTCTGGTGGTGAACATGTTAGTGCTGGTCAAAGAGAAGGAAAGGCGGTACTTAAAGAGACTCCTTAGACCAAAAGAACAAAGAAACAAATCAGAGAAGAGCAGGCTAGTTTGGCAGAAATAGCAAGAATTCAAGCTAAGGAGGAGGATGAAAATACAAGAAGAGAAGAGCTAAAAAGACAGGACAAAATGGTTGCAAAAAGATTGCAAGAGGAATTAGAGTTGTCTGAAGCTTAAAAGAAAAGAATGGCTCAAGTGCAAGAGGCTGCTCAGTTTTATACAAATAAGATTAGTTACACAATTCGGGCTAAATATAAGAGCAAATGCAGATCTGGTAAAGAGATTGCATGAAAAAAAAAAGAAGACGTATCCTGAGGCTGCTTAGCTCAGAGAAATGGTGATTTGACAAAGTCAGGAAGAAGAAAAATTATTTCAGAGAAAAAGGTAAAAGCTCAAAGAGATAAACCAATGACTCAGGCTCAGCAAAGACAGTATATGGCCACTTATTTAAAGAATCAGGGTAGATGGAAATTGACTCAGATAAAGAAGCTTACTGATAAAAGAACTTAAAGAAAAATTTGAGTAATACTAATGAGAAGATGGAAAGGTTTGTGCCTATGGATACAAAGAAAGAGAGTAGAAAATGATTGGTGTAGAACTTCAAACAGAATCTTTCAAGAAACTCAAGTCTGACACAAAAGAGGATGTTTCTGTTTCTAAAGAGAAAGATAAAGAGCCAGTGAAGAAGAAGAGGACTTTAGACTAAAAAGCCAATCTTAAGATATACTACAAAGAAAAATCATGTGTTATGACTTTGGAGGCTGGAGGCTGCGCACATCTATATGTTGACTGAGGTTAAGTATCCGCTACCACCAAGAGTTTATAAAACTATGCTTGAAAAGAAGCTTTTGGGAGAGAGGAAAGATGAGATCTGTTATCAACTCTTGAAGTTAATTGAGAAACAAGCTCAGCAACAATAAATTTGAAAATGTTTGAAAGAATTTTTAGAGCTGTGGTATATAAATAGAGAGTTGTTCATGTCTTTGAAGTTGAGAAGAGATAACACTTGGTGGAGGTTCTATGCACTAACACAACAAATGGTTATCAGTACACCATGTCTAACAGACATAAGGACTGGCTAGTCCAAAGCAAATGGATTTGGTAAAGACTTCTCAAATCCATTGATGGTTGACAATTTACCAAAAATTGTATGGTGATCAATGCACCATAGTATTGCACTGAAGCATTAGCTAGCCCAAGAGCAAACGGTTACTTGGTAAAGGCTACATCAAATCCGTTGATAGCTGATGATTTACTAAAAATCATATGGTATTTCAACTCACCATGTTTCATGTACAAAGAGTTGAAATGGTTATCAATGTACCATGGTTTATAAACCAAACATTGGCTACTCCAGAGTTAATGGCTAACTGGTAAAGAGACATCAAATCCATTTAAATTTTCAATGATTCACCTCTCACAGGAGTTAACACACCTAGAAGTGTTGAGAATAGTCTAAAACTATATGATTTGATGTACATACAGTCAATGTAGCTGTTTAATTATTCTTGATGAGAAGTGTTGCTTAAAAGTTTTGAAGACTAGTTGATACAGAGATCAAATAAAGACGGGTTAAAGAGTTGCAAATCAAGAATAATTCGAAGAGTTTTGTTTACAACATCCTCAAAAAGCTCAAATAGAAGACATTTGAAGAAACTTAAAGTTCACAAGTGAAGATCAAGTTAGGGGAGGATTGTTGGGAAATATATTGTAACAGACTTAATACTGGTAGTATAACAGTTAAGTCTGGTAGTGTTAGTTAGTTCTGTCAGTACTAATGTTAAGTCTGGCAGTACTAAGTTAAGTCTGGCAGTACTATAGTTAGTACTGGTAGAGTAGCAGTACTATAGTTAGTACTGGTAGTATTTAGTTAAGTCTGTTTATGTAACAGAATAGTTAATAGTTATCCTATAGTTAGAGATTTATTAGGAAAGGATAAGTATTATCCTTTTACATGTTTTGTAAAGCCCATTAGGGTTTCCTTGGTGTATAAAAGGAACCCTACGGCATAGTGTTTAGGCATCCAAGCCTAATAGAAATTCATAGCAATATACGAAGTTAGTTTCATATTGTGTTCTTCTTAATACTTGTGTTAAGATTCCGCATTAGCATAAGTATTCATAGTCATTGTCTCTCACGTAGTTAACTTGGATTTATTCAAGTTAGTTATAATCATACAAAGGCTTAACAGATCCAAAACTTTAGACCTACAATAGTGCAGTATTTATAGCCAGCGAATCCAACAGTCATCTGCTGGCGGTCTCGGCGGTCCTAGATATATCTAGGGTTGTCGTGCCTATGAGGGGGCCGCCTAGTAGACTCCGCTCCTATTTTTTTCTTTTTGTTGGGAAGGTTATATCTAGTATGGAAGCTTCCATTATGGGAGGAAAACCATATTCAAATTTTTTTATTCAAATAAAACATTTTCTTTTATTAAAATGTATTAATGTATATTTATTTTGTAAAAATGTAATGGTTAAGAATTTTTTTTTCTTGATCATTAATCATGCTTAATGATTTGTTTGTACATACCTTAAGTGATTAATCTTAGAAATGTAATTTTACGATTAATAATTTGTAAACGTTTATTTTTTATCGTAAACATTTTTACATTTTGTTATTATCAAAACATTGAAAGGTCAAAAAATATAAATAACGTTTTAGACATTATTTGTATTAACACTTTCTATAGAGACCTTAGTGATGACTCCATGGCTAAGTTTGCCAACATAGGTTTTGATTGTTTGCTTTCTCTAGATGAGAAAGTTTGTCATATGTTTATCTATGAGTTTTACAAAACTCTTCATCTAGATAGATACCCCTCCAACCATCTTTCAATTCAGTTCGTCATTAACAATCATCGTTTCAACATCTCTCTTGCTTAATTTTCTGAGTTTACCTCTCTTCCTAATCAAGGCATTTGTATTTACTCTGATGCTTGGGGTCTTGATGAACTTGAGAAAACCCTTGAGAAAATTCCACCTTACAACTCACGCCTACCGGCTATTGATGACATCCAAAATGTAATTCATCAAAGAACCATTCATGAAAAGGTAAACAAAGAGGGAAAAACCATCCACAAATTGCCTAACCAAATTGAAACCAATGAGCTCTTTGATCACCTTAGACATTATGAGCTAGTCATTAGGGAAAATGTCTATTTCGCCATAGGAAATAAAGACCACACTCAAGCAGTTATTGCCTTGATGTTGTATTGCTTAGAAAACGGACAACCCTTCAACCTTGCCTACTTCATCATTAGGAGGATGTTCTTCTTTAGAGACCATCAAGATAAAGTTCTACCATATGGCATGATCTTAACTCGTCTCTTTAAGAACCTTAAATCAAATATGGAAAAACACCCCTTTGATGAATGTTATAAACTTTTCCCTTGGAAGATGTCCTCCCTTAAGGCAAAACAATCCAAAAAGCCTCCTCCCAAAAGAACTAAGAATGTAGGAAAGTCTAAGCGTGTCGAATTGACAACCTCATCATCAACTGAATCACCACCTTTGGATAATAGAGACTTGCCTAGTACTAAGCTTTCCCCTAGGTCTTATAGTAGGGCTCTTTGGCATGATCCAAACATGTCCAAGGAACAAAAGGAGACAAGAGGGATGTTCAAGAACTTAGGTAGAGTGTTGCACAAGTTTGCAAAGATGTTAAAGAAGGGATGTCGTTGAAGGGAACTTTGTTTGTGAAACAATTTACATGTTTAATTATCGTATCTCTAGATTATTAACTTGTCTACTTAAATCTGCATGCTCAAACTGGATGTTGAAACTACGTACTTACTTATCTTGCTATGTCGTACGAATATTTTAGCATGTTAATGTCATTTTGGTTGTACATAATGATGCTTGCATGTTAGCTTGTTTTCAGTTTTGGCTGCAAATTGTAGTTCTGGTTGTTTTTGCAGGATCATGCGATCCACGAATCCATCATATGGTAGATCTGTAAGTTGTTTAGGTAGATCCATGGATCACCAAGCCATGTGCCAAAATTTGAAATTTGCTGATTTTTAACTTTTTTGACTTTATCTTATATTCATGCTATGTGATACTATATTAGATTTTAAACCATAGGATAAAACATGTCTTCCATATAATCCAAGAACCATTATACAAATCATATTACTACTTTCCCCTTGTAATCATCACCCTTAAATACCAATTTCTTCATATTTTCTCCATATTTCTCACACACAACCTTACTACATCACCATGACTAGTTCATCCAAAACAAATTCACCAAACTTTAAAAGAAAAACCGCAAGAATGAGTGTCAAGTATTCAAACTTTGTCAATCTTAACTCCTCAAGTGAGGAACACCAAAATGGAAAAACTCCATCACCACCTCCTAGAAAGAAATCCCTTTCACCACCACAAGCTCCATCAAAATCCATCTATAGTAAAAGTACATACTACACCTCATCATCATCACCAAGTGAGTCTCCAACACCAACTTACGTTGCACCTCCACCTAAACTTCATTTTGTCATTCTGATAAAATAAGAACCTCAAGAAATTACTCCACTACAAATGTCACCAGATAACCCCTATGTGTCAACGATAAACAATTGACCATCGAGCCCTTCAAATCTATCTCCACCACTATGTGTCTCACAACCACCTCCTAGATCTCTAAATCTGCAACCCGAATTTGAACCACTACCATCAACTCAACCATTGTTTGCTAACATTAACAACAATACACCTCACCTCCACAACAATGCACCTCCACTTGAAAAAATTCACCATCTATCAAATCTTGGAAATCAAGATTTTCCTAATCCTTTAAACATCTTAGACTTTGTTCATCAAAATGACATGCCTCACCTCCATAACATGCTTTGCTAATGGTGTAGCACCATAAGGCATGAGATCCAAATGCTTCGAAACATTGTCAACTACAAGCTCTTATACATTCGACACCACCTCGGCTCTTCATCAAACCCATCTTACTTCCCGCATTAGCAGCATAGAAATTTCACTTCACCCCTCAGATTATATGGGAGACAAGATTTAGGATTTTAGTTGTTTTCTTTTCTTTTCTAGTTTAAATTTATTATCTAATAGGCTTTTACGCTAAATTTTATGTTTTATCCCTTATAATGGATTTAACGTTATTTCTATTATTGTGTTGATAATGGTTATTTATTGTTTAAATGTATATGTATGCACATGTAATTGTCATATATATATTTGCTTGTCTACTAACTTTGTTTTGTAGCAAACATCCATAGCGTGATTCCTTGATGCCCTAAGCGAGGGGGAGTATACACCAAGGGGGAGCACATGAAATTTAGTTTTTATTCTTTACTTTGCATTTGTTACCAAGTCACTTAGCATTCGTCAAGACAAGACTTGCAAGGGACGCCTATACGACACTTTTTGCTTCGACAAAAAGGGGGAGAAGAGAAGTAAAATCATCCACTAAATACTTATTTAGTAACTTTTAAATACGCATGAGTTTATATTTTGTCATCATCAAAAAGGGCGAGATTGTTAATACAAATATTCGCACGAAAATGATATTTATATTCAATTATCTTCATATTTTGGTAATAACAAATATAATGTCATACTACGTAAAAGTTT
Source organism: Tanacetum coccineum (assembly GCA_026074375.1). Taxonomy (NCBI): domain Eukaryota; kingdom Viridiplantae; phylum Streptophyta; class Magnoliopsida; order Asterales; family Asteraceae; genus Tanacetum; species Tanacetum coccineum. Next base: position 37,026 of record BQNB010034577.1, read on the forward strand.
ACATGTTGAATCCCTTACTGAATAGATCTTGAACCTTTAGCTTGCAAAGGGTTTGTTACTTTAGATAAATCCAAAGCAACAATAATGAAACACTGATTGAACACTATTGATTATGCGGAAACTAATCAGCAATGCTAAGAAGAACAGTATTAAGAAAAACACAAAAGATCTTTTATCAAACTCAACCTTTGTATTATAACTTAAATCTTACTAGGTTACAAGCTATGATTGCTAATTGATCTTTATTGATCTATATCTTCTAACTATGCCTAGGGTTCCTTTTATACACCAAGGAAACCCTAATGGGCTTACAAAACGTGTGTAGAGATAATGCATATCTATTCCTATAATAACTCATGCATATCTCCTAACAGTACTAACTTACTACTAATAGCACTAACTATACTGGCAGTACTAACAATGTACTGGCAGTACTAACTATTTATAACTAACAGTACTAACAACTTAGCATTCTTCATCAGCTGCACTAAGTAGAACTGGCAGTAGTAACTTATACAAGTAGCAGTACTAAGTTATAAAAACTTCTAAAACCTAACAATCCTCCCCTAAACATGATATTCACTTGTTAACCTTTATGTTTCTTCAATTTGAACTTCTTGAACACTAGGAGGATGTATCCAAACACACTGCTACTCTTTAATCTGCCTTTTCTTGAACTCTTTTGTTACTTAGTAAACATTGAAATTCCTTTAGATTCCATATTTGGTCACAATTCTCTGTATCTCTGCAACACAGCAACAAGCTACCTCTAACTAAGTGCTTTATAGTTTTTGGCAAACTATCAAGCCTATAAACGGATTTTGATATTTTCTTTTACCAGTAGCCGTGTGGCTCTTGAAATGTAATGCGTCATTTGCATATAACAAGGTGCATGATAACCATATAGTTTTGAGTAACTTTAACTATTACATGGATTTGTGATGTCTTTTACCAAGAGCCATTTAGCTTTGGACTAGCCAACTCTTTACTGTGATTTTGGTGAGTGAGACTCCTCCCTATAGTTTTAGCAAAACTATCAGATATTGATAGATTTGTGAAGTCCTTTACCAGAAGACGTGTGCTTGTGACTTTGCAATTCTTGTGTCTGTTAGACAATGGTAAACTGATGACCAATTTGTTGTATGGGTGATAAATCCAATTACTTAAAGTCACTTCTCACCTCTATCATGGCTTCCATACTCATCAATCTGCTTTTGAATGAATCTAAGCAAATGATAAGCATCTTTACTTGTAGTCCCAGCTACTAACCTCAAAGAAAGCATATTAATCTCAGTACCGTCTTCCAGTATCAATGTATGAACACCATATTTTCATTTAAATCACAGCTCTTAAGATACCATCTTTTTTGATTCTGCCAGAGTTCATCTTCTGTATTTGTATCAAACATTATCCTTAAATCTTCCCAAAGAACTAGATTAACACCTTCTGGAGTAGTTGTTTCAAATCTCTTCATCACCAAATGATATAACTCCTTAGACTCTAGCCTATCAAACATTGTCAACATTTAAGAAAAGGTTTTAATCCACCTAGAACTTCCATCAAATCTAAAGATTCTGTAGTAGATGCACTTTGCTCCATGTCTATCAAAATCATAGAATTTTGATTCTCATTTAATGATTAGAAATCTCTTCTCCAGGACTTCATAATCTATTATTCCTTCTTCATCTGGAACTATCTTCAGAAAAGCCTTTAGTTGTCTCGTCCTCTTCAATGATCAACATCAATATTTTGTCCTTTTAGACTTTATTTGTTGCTTAATCCTTAAGTCTTCTGCTGGTATTTTCTGATACTCCCTTCTTTCCTTCTTGATTACTTTTATCTGTAGTACTATTTGGTTCTTCAAGAAACCTTGGCTAATGTACACCTCTGCTTCTTTAGAATCTTTTACGATTAATATGAATCCATAGGCTTGAAATCATCAATTACCCTTTTCTGTCTTTCATACAAACCTTAAATTTCTGCAAATTTCTTTGCCTTCAGCTGAGAGTGTTTATAACTACCTATATTCTTTAGATACGCCATCATCAAATTCCTCAGGTGAGATTTAGTTGGTGGTCTACTTCTAATCTCAGCAGATCTTTGTGCAGCTCTAAATTTTCTTTGAGCAGCAATTGTTTCAACCAAGAACTTTGCTATCTCTTCAATTGTATCCTCCTCTCTTTCTTCCTGTTGAAGCTTAGCTACAAACAATGCATCACCATCAATCCCTACTTGAACTTCATCATACGTCTCAGCTATAGCAGCCTTAAATGCCTTTTCTTCCCTCTGTCTTTCCCTTTCTACCTCTGCTTGCAAGTCTACTTGTAATTATCTAGTGATTTTTGCATCTCTTGCAATCTAAGCAGCATTAAAATCACTTATAGTCATCTTCTTTACAGGCTCAGGTTCTTCTAAGACACTTTTGCCTTTGTTTATAAGGTCAATTGTTAGAAGTGGCTTCAGGGTTAGGATTGATCTTGTAGGTCTTGAAGAATCTTCAATATCTTTAATTGACACTACTTTTTCCTAAGTTTTTTCTTCTTTCATCTTAATCAAAGTTTGAGCCATGGTGATATCTTCATCATCACATATACTTGTTGTTGTAGGAGGAGTTATAGGCTCAACAACACTATCTTCTTGCCTAGCAGCATCAATATAACACAAACTAGCAGTACTAAGTTCTGGCCTAGCAGTACTAACTGTTTTGGGTATAGCAGTACTAACTAGTTCTTTAGTACTTCCTCTTTTATCACCACTGCCCGTGTTAAGCTTATCAGTTTCACTACTTTGCCTCCCTTCTTTTACAACATCCTCGGTTTCCATGTTATCCCTAATACCAGCATCAAGATCATCAAAGGCATCTAAAGTTGGTTCAGGTTTGGCATTTTTCCTCCCCTGTTTGGATACACACTCCTTCCTTTCCAACCTTTTCTCCATTGATAACATTTTCACACTCTTTAACCATGCCTTGTGGTGTGAGATGCTTGGCTTGCACTTCCTTTTCAACTTCTTGATTTGATCCTTCAATTTAAGGATATCTGCAGCCTGAGCATCCTTGGAAGTTTCCAAAGCAAGAACCCTGTTGGACAAGTTAGTGTAAAGAACAAATAACTCTTCTAGGTTCAAGCCACCCTCAGCTTTTTCAGATGTGTGATCACCTAAAAGAGGAATATCATAGGATGACTGAACCTGATCAACTTCACTCTCATTAGTGCCCTCTAAAGAGTCCTTAGAGTCTTGGGTAGCATCATGACTAGGTGATGAGGCAGTCACAGGAGGTTGTTCTCCTATACTAGGGTGAGTAGGAGAAGGTGTTGGTTGGGGTTCAGTGGGTTGGTCTAAACCTTCACCCTTAGGTGCTTGGTGTGGAACCAACATACAATCAAAAAGTAGAGTGACTTTTCTTGAAAACTTTACACCTTTCCTGGACATGTTTGAGAAAACCTTTTGAGTGTGAGCTGGTGTAACATAAACATTCTTAAAAGGTTCACCAAGCTCAATTTGATTATTCAAGAACACCATTAAAAATCTTGGATACATAAGAAATTTCATTTTAGAAGTATCCAAGTTCCTCAACATACCATCAAAAATAAGTTTAGAAAAGTTAAACTTTTGATTTGTTGCCAAACATATAACAGCTAAAGCAATATTCATGGAAAACTCATTCCAGCTTGTAGATTTTGAACTTAGGCAATGAAGGATGGTATGTATCAGATACTTCCATTGAGTAGAAAAGACGACTTTTTGAAAAGGTAATTTGTTAAGTTCACCCTCATACCCTATCAATGCAAGGTTTTGAAAAATAGCTTTATTTGTTAGGCAAGCAGTACCATCAGCATCATTAAGGAGAAGAGAACTTCTGGTTGATGCTTCTATTACTAATACTGCATTGCTATCAATAGTAGCATGAATTTGCTTCTCATCATTGACTCTTTAGGAACTAGCAGTGTTCCAACACTGTTTAATATAAGAAATATAGATAGTAGGACTTGTAATGAGAGCATGATGTATCAAACTTGATGTAAGGAAGTCCACTATCTCATGAAATTATGAATTTCCTCCTGTTTTCTCTAAACATGCGACCATATTGTGTTGATCGATGAATTCTAAATCAACCATAGATGTGTGGAAAAGTTTGAGTAGGTTGTGGGATATGCTCGATTATGAGAATTTGAGAGTTTAGAAGAGTTAATTAAGATTTTAGGAAGATGTGCTTTAGGTTTTGAGATGACAAACTAAATAAATTTGAGTCTTTATCTTAAAGAAAGAGTATTATAGAAGAAAAGATTAAAAAATTTCAAGTCATAGACCCCTTTAAGCAAGTTGTTGGCAGAAATATCTCAACGGTTATAATTCATTAATGAAAATCTGGTATGCTCACCAATAGTAGTAACGGTAACAAGCAGCACAAACTTTTGCCTGGCAGCACCAACTTTTATGCCTGGCAGCACCAACTCTGCCTAATAGTACTAACTTGTTAGTTTCCATGTAATACCCTTAAATCTAATCCAAACTGCATCTTTGACCTAATCCAATCATCAACACCATATTTAAATGCTTTTGAGCAGCACTTACCAAGCCAGGCAGTACTAAGTGTTGGACTGGCAGTATTAACCAAACTAGCAACACTAACTAACTCAACACCATATGTAGCCCTCAATCTTTATTCTAATAAATAGAATGAATCCCAAATCATCATCTCATCTAAAATCCATCTGCTAACTAAAATATTTCACAAACTGTACAACAAAGTAAACTGCTGACTTGCCTCCCCGGAACTAATGCAGCTATAGATTGATCATTCTAATGTTAACCACCAAAAAATTAAATCTTGTGACATCAAATCCTTTGGTGAAAAGGTCTGCAACATTAGCATCAGTGTGAATCTTGATAACAACTATCAATCTTTTCTCATAGCAATCCCTTATGAAGTAATGTCAAATCTCAATGTGCTTGGTCCTTAAGTGATAGACAAGATTCTTAACTATACATATGGTACTCTCATTGTCCATAAGGATTTTGGTGTTCATAAAATTAAAGCCATAATCTATCATCTGATTATGTATCTATAGTACTTGCCCACAATAGTCAGCAGCTGCAACATATTCTGCCTCAGTAGTAGAATTTGCCATAATCGTCTACTTCTTACATTGCCAAGATATCAGTCTTCTATCAAGAAATTAACAACCACCTGTTGTTGATTTCTTGTCAAGGCTGGAGCCTCCATAATCACTTTCTAAGAAAGCTTCTAAAAAGAGAATCCCTAGGATACCATAACCATAGTTTAGGTTGATGTTTGAGGTACCTAAAAATCCTTTTTTCATTTTTTATACTGCATTTTTTTAAGTCGGTGAGAAACTTTTGGAAGTTAGTAGTTAGTGACTGCTTGGTTCTGAACTTAGACTTGAAATTTGATGAAAAAACCTTAGCAACAGAGGCATAGAACAACAAACATGAGGTTTGGGCCCCTTTTTGTGATTTGGATTTGGGCCTTTGGATGGATTGATTGCTAGAGTCAGTCTAGTCAAATACCCATTAGGAAGAAACCATAATTTTGACCTTTTGTTGAATTCGCAATTTATAACTACATCTATCACCAATCATTTCTTCTTTCTTGACATGGGGCGGGGATTCTTGGGCGTTTTCGCAATTATGACGCTATGTTGTGTAGTATGTATGTTAGTAGGAGTTAGGGGTTTGTGTGATTGTTGTAGTATTATAGTATGAGAGTGTCAGTTTGTTAGCCTGGTGCTAAAGTTTTGAGTAGCTACTTAGTAGAGTGTTTTTATTGATTTGTTTTGGAAACAAAAATATCAAAATTCTTAAGGCAAACATGATGTATAGCCTTGATGTAGTCAAATACATCAGGGAACCAATCATAGACCTGTAGACATGCACATCTACATCTACACCATCTTCATCTTTAACCAGGGGCTTATTTGACGCAATAGGAGTAGTAACTGTTTTGATGGAACAAAAATCAAACTTCTTAAGGATGTTAGCTACATACTTGTCTTGACTAATAAAGATTCCATCAGGTTATTGTTTCACCTGTAATCCCAAAAAGAATGTGAGCTCACCCATAGAGCTCATCTAGAATTTTTTGTGCATACATTCTTCAAACTCAGTACACATAGATTGCGTTGTAAAGCCAAAAATAATGTCATCCACATAAACTTGGACTAACATAATGTCACTCTTGTTCTTTTTGATAAACAATGTTTTGTCTATTGTACCTCTCCTAAAACCATTTTTTAGCAAGAAGGAAGAAAGTGTCTCATACCAAGCTCTAAGAGCTTGATGTAGACCATAAAGAGCTTTGATCACCTTATAAACTTTGTTTGGATGAGCAGGGTCAACAAAACCTGAAGGTTGATGAACATATACCTCCTCTTCAATATTGCCATAAAGAAATGCACTCTTAACATCCATTTAGTAGACAGGAAATCCCATGAATGATGCAAAAGCTAAAAACAACCTGATTGCCTCAATCTTAGCAACAGGTGCAAAAACTTCATCATAGTCTATACCTTCCTCCTGTCTAAACCCTTGTGCTACAAGCCTTGCTTTGTTTTTCACAATAATACTCCTCTCATCTCTCTTATTCCTAAAGACCCACTTTGTGCCAATTGCTTTTTTCCCAAATGGCAAATAAACAAGTATCCAAACCTTCTATAATTTGAACTGGAGCAATTCTTCTTGCATTGCTTCAACCCAACTTTCATCCTTTAAAGCTTGTGATATCGTCTTGGGTTCTTCTTGGGAGAGAAAACATGCTAACAGACAGTTCTGATGGTCTTTATGATTTGTTCTGTTCTGATTATAGATGTAGCTTACCAAAGCTTGTTGTACTGAAGAAGCCTTTTGGATCTTTCCTCTTGTTTGAACTGCTGATTTAGGATCTCCTAGAATTTGACCTTTAGGGTGATCCTTATGAACTCTGAGTGTGGGAATAGGACTGACATCAATGGTGTTATCCATATTGTTGAAATCAGCCTCTGCACCCACATCTTCATCATCATAGGCTCCACTGAATATGCCATCATTTGGAAATACATTAGAATCATCTTCTAAGTCAGGCATATTAGGATCAATGGGTAAATCAGCATTGGGGAGAGTAGATGCATCAATAGGTATTTGTCCTCCAAGATAGACAAATGATGATCCACCAGTATTTGCACCAGTGGGAGTACTAGCAGCACTAGCATATGGTGTGTTAGCAGTACTAACCAATGGTGAATTGGAAGTACTAACAGATGGCCTACCAGTATTAAGTTTGTTAATACTGGTAGCCTGAGCTGCCCTCTTCTTTTCTTCTTCAAAGGCTTGTCTTGTAGCATCATCCATAGCTTTAGCAGCAATTTCTTAAGCAACCATCCTCTCAAGATCATCTTTCAAGGCTTGTTCAGCTTCTTTCAACTTATCTTGTTTGATGTGTCTTGTCATGTAGGTGTTAATTTCTATTATCAGTGTTTTACATTTATATTTACCCGACTAACCTAAAGACAACACTTTAACGGGCAGAGTACCCGGTCAAGATGTAGCTTCGTGGTAAGTAGGGTATCAACACTAAGAGTGAGAGTTAACCAATTATCCTTTTTTTTAACGACACCAATTATCCTATTAGTATTTATCTATTCTGTATTAGTCTAATTACAAGTTAAATCTATGCTATATACGTTGTCTAATAAGATGGGGGGTTTTCAGCCTGAGAGACTGGCACAGGTTTATGGTGACAAATAACAATTCTAATCACAATACACACTAAAGCAAATAACACAATACAAGAGAGCGGTACGAGCCATATAATAGAAAACTATATTAACCATATTAAATCAGATTAAATGTTGGTTTGATTAATTAGTACAATGGCTTGCTTATCTCGAAGCGGCATATCATTCTTAAGACTTAGGCGGTACTTCTTCCTAAGACCTAGACACGAACAATCCTGTCATGATTAACGTGCCCGCATAAAGCATCCTATAGACTAATTATAATCTATCATAGGGAATTAAAGCAGTGGTGATCCTGTTAAGACCCTAGCCCATTGGGACTTTACCTACTTATTGCTTGATGTTGAATTATACACCGGTAGTCCACCAACAAAATCAATTACCAATCAATTAAGAACAATATTGGTTGAACAATTATCGGGTCACCTGCCGGTCCAACTAAGGTCATAATCAAAGGGTTAAAGATAAGGTGTCATTTGTGATCCTATTGGTCCAGGCATATAAAACACAACATGGAGAGCTATCCCGGCGTCTAGTTTACTGGTTAGGTCTCCCTAGACCCAGTTGAATAATAAGTCGTATGTACAAGCACACAAGTATGAAGCGATAAACATAATTAAACAACAACGATAAATTAAGCAAAGCCGGATTAAAACAAATTAAACATTATAATCTTCATTAATATGGCTAATACCCGAGGGTATTAGCCCACAAATATGGTCATTATTACAAGCGTGATCAAACAATTAAGAAAATCAAATGATTAAGAAAGTAAGAATTACACGATGTCTTTTATGGAATTATGATTGGTGCTCGACCTTGGCTGCTCTTCTTGGCTTAGGAAATTCGGCTTTAGAAGTATGTTATAGAGAGAATATGTTTTTGCACACTAAAAGTCGTTTTTGAGCTTTGTATTTATAGTGTCTGAAAATCCCTGGATACGCTGTATCGAGTGTAGTGGATACGGCGTATAGGCTTAATTTCCTTGAAGTCTGCGATAAGATCAAATCAATCAAGATTAATTACCATCAATCACATTTAATGCAAATCTTTGACTGATGAACAGCCGTGCATATGGCGTATAGAGAAGTAGTGGATACGCCGGATCGGGAATTGATCAATACACGTTCTTGTGATGAGCTGGCGCGGATACGCCGTATCTTCCTTTTGGGTATGGCGTATTGATGTAATTTTAATACTTTCTTCAAATGTCTTCGTTTAAGCTCTAGAATTGTGCCTTTTTGCTTCTTCTTCACAAGTGACCCCATAATTACTGCAATAACAACTTTAAGCAATTAAGTACCAATATCTTGCAATAATTATATAAAAGTGGGAAAAATACTTGGGATAAATGATAGTAAAGTATGACGTTATTTGATCACTACAACAAAATGAAGTTAAGGCAACACAAATAAAGTGTTCACATTTTATGTTTCTAGATTTTGGGACCTGCCTTTGTAAAACTCTGATTTTAAATGAATGATAACGTATCTTTAAAAAAACATCTCTTTTGAGTTGTTTTCTATGATTGTGTCTGTGATTCATGAAGTAATACCCCATATTAGCTTCCGCTGCTATATTATCAAAATGAGGGTGTTATAGAGTGGTATCAGAGCTCACGGTTATAGAGAATAAGGATAAAACCTTAACTATAACTACTTTTCTTTTGCCATCAATGTCCTTCGTGCCACTGCATTTCCTGAATAGTGAAGATGCCATTACTTTTTCCTGAATAATATGTAAAATACATAACTATTATACTATTATAACTCATGTTATTTTCCACTGGGTTATACAGTTATGTCTTCGTCCCCTCACTCTACTATTGTCCCATCTGATTCCAATATTGAGGATGCTTTTTCCTCCACGAACATTTTAACTATTTCTCAGCCTCATCGTAAAACATCTTTCCTAATCCTTTCGAGAAGATTTCTGTTGAATCACCTATTTCAATATCTTCATCTTCATCAGCAGGATCTTCATCACCCGTTAGGTCAACTACACCACCACCAGGCTATTTCTTTAATACGTTATCTAATTCTGTGAAGATATCACTATGGATCATATCACGACCACTGGGAAGTGAACCAGACCCCGAGGAACCTAATACTCGTTAGAACATTCATCTCTGGATATCCTCCATAATTATATTCAGATTCGTCATCAAAAGTCTTCTGAACAAGATCCAAGAACTTAAGGGAGAACCACCATATTAGATCTACTTCGTTTTCAGCTTTTTAGAATCTAACCATTAGATGTATGGTATAAATAACAACACTTGTCAACATTGGCTATAGACAAGTTATTTATACAGTGGTGATCCCGTTATACCTCGTTATTTCATAATACCAATTATGTATATTAATAGGATTCTCTTACCATCTGATTTTCTCAAGCCTTTATACACTAAGCCTCCTATTGAATCACTCATTCCATTATCTTCACCTCTATCTCTAGAAGTCTTAAATTTTAAAATTTTCCGTTATATCCTACAACGTAATATCAAAGAATGTACATTCCTTTGTTAGAACTTATACCAAATACGAATCCATACAATGATATAGTTTGATAATGACTTATTCTCATTCTGTGTTGACAGAATGCCTCCCAAGAGAACATCAACATCTAAAACACCAGCCATAACTCTGGCTGCCATCCGGCAACTGATTGCTGATGGTATTGCCTCAGCTCTAGAAGCAGAAGTTGCTGCCATGGCAAATATCAATAGAGATGTGATAAGTAACTACACAGGGTTAATGAATTGTCAACCTTCCTATTTCAATGGTACGGAAGGAGCTGTTGGCCTCATCCATTGGTTTGAACATAATGAATCAGTATTTTCGCGTAGCAAGTGTGCCGAGGAAGACAGAGTGACATTTTCTACTGGTACTCTAACCGATGACGCCTTGTCCTGGTGGAATGCATACGCCCGACCTATTGGGATGGAACAAGCCAACATGATCACCTAGACCGAATTGAAAAGACTCTTAACAAATAAGTAATGTCCTTGAACTGAGATCAAGAAGATGGAAGATGATTTTTACGGTCTGACTGTAAAAGAAAATGATCTCAAGACTTACATTAGAAGATTCCAGCAATTAGCCGTTTTATGCCCAAACATGGTACCAAACACTGAGAAACTTATGGAAGCTTTCATTGGGGGGTTGCCCCAAAGCATTAAAGGAAACGTTGCTGCTTCAAAACCTCAGACTCTGGAGGAAGCCACCAACATAGCCCAGAGGCTGATGGATCAGATAATAAAGCATGGTTCGGTGCAAGAAACCAATTATCATAAATGAAAGTTTAATGATAAGGGAAACACCACCACCACCAACAACAACAACAACTACCCCAATAATCATAACAATAACAACTACCCTAATGATCGCAACAACAATAACCACTCCAACAATCGCAACAACAACAACTACCAAGATAACCGCAACAATAACAACCGTAACAATGATCACCACCAACAACAAAATGGAAGGCGGGAAACCTTCAGGACTTATGGAAACTGTGGATATAATGGACCTCATCCCTTGTGTAGGAAATGTACACTGCATCACACGGGATCATGCACTGTCAGGTGTCAGAATTGCAACAAAATAAGCCATCAAACTAGAAACTATAGAAGCTAATAACCTCTGTTTCAAAATATCACTCTATCACTCAATCAAATCTCGGGACGAGATTTCTAAAAGGTTGGGGGACTATAACAACCCATAATTTTCTAGTATTTCATCAATGTAATATCTACTTATTATATTAAGTACTACTTTTTCACGGCAATAAAATTTTCATTTCATTCCATTCCATTACGTAACATAGTTTATATTTCTTTAGTAAACGAGCTCACGCAACGACCTATGCCTATTTCTATTTATGTTTACATCATGTAAACATCATAATATGTCAATTCAACAATCTAATATACATTTTATCATATACGTTATTCATTTAACAAAGTTTTCACGACGATAATACCAAATGAGCTTAAACCGTTAATGTTTACGTTTAAACCCTAATTTCATGTAAAGTTAACATTTAAAATAAATGTACAATCAATCAAAGCTCATGAACAAGTATCATAGCATCTTATTTGAATACATTTTCACTCCAAATAATATGCAAGTCCTTTAAAGCATAATGTACAAGTCATTAATACATGATATTCAAAATAGCCGTTTTACCTCCGTTTTCCTAAGAAACTTGTACAATCTATTAAGTACAAGGCACAAGCAAGTCATGTACTTCATTTACATTCTATATTCATTCTCATTTCATAAGATTTCATGAAATCAAACCAAGAAACCCTAAACCAAGCTAGTTTCTAAACCGTGACCTGTTTCTTTGTTTTTATCCGTTTTAAACCTAAACCATTAATCAAATAAGTTGTAAACACTTAAAGTATAACATCTACATTTCATTTCCATCCTTATTACATCCAATGTACACGAAATAGAAGTTAAAAACCCTAACTCGTGCCTAAATGAACCCGCGCCTAGTTTCCCTCCAAATGACACATTTTAAACTCCAACCATACAATCCAAGCACCTCAATGATGCACCTACTTCACCCCTAACATGCTTACAAGCACCACAATCCAAATCTTGGTCTCTAAGTGAGCCACATCTCTTCTTTTTGCTCCACATAAGCCGCGACACCACAAGGGACCTCCACATCCTTCCATTTAGTTTCTAGCCTTGCTAAATCATTCCTAGCCCTTCCATGTCATCTCCTAGCTGATTTTAATAACCCCCACCTGTCCTAACTTGGCCACCAAGTTTCCTTGGCCACCAAGGGTCTTTAATACTATAAATAGGGGCGAACACCCTTCTTCCTAACTCACACCTTCATTCTTTCTTTCTCTCTATCAATGGCATCCAAGGTCTTATCAACGAAGTCCTAATAAGTCCCAAGAGTGGAATAGAAGCAAGGAAATGAAGTCTTGAAGCCCCGAGAAGGTTATCTTAGGTGTACGAATGCAAAAGGTCCCATACGACCCATTTTTGAAGCCATAAGCACAAATCCAGGTTCTATAAACTCAAATTCTGCTTCTATACTCTTATAATGTCCTATTATTCATAAATATACTCTTGTTAAAATTATAGAACTCAAAATCAACTCGTTATTTTGATCCAAAATGAACCCACGAAACCCTAATTTTGTGTTTTTCCTTATCTATAAGCTAATCTTGTCAACTCGTTATAAGGTTTAAGAGAAGAGGTAGATTCGTGAGACAACCTCGGAACGACAAAAAGACGTATCAAAGAAACCGTGATGACAATGGTAAAAGTGATAGAAAATGTTTTAGATGCGGCGACCTGAATCATCTCATTGAAGAATGTCCAAAACCACCAAAAGACAAGAACCAAAGAGCCTTTGTTAGAGGCTCTTGGAGTGATAGTGGTGAAAAAGATGATGAGAAGGTCAAAGACGAAACGTGTCTTGTAGCTCACGCATCAAGTGAGGTATGTTCTGAATTATCTCACTTTAGTGATGAAAACTCATCAATTGATGATATAGTTTTAGACAACGAATATGATAAGTTATGCAAAATGTTTCTAAAAATAATCACTAAAACAAAAAGTTAAAAGCTACAAGAGTTAGTTTAGAAAATGAGCTTAGAGAATTAAAAGATAAATTGTCTACACTCGAGAAAAACAAGGGAGTTGATCTTGATTATGCAAAGTGTTATGCACTTAAAATTGAGAATGAAAAACTCAAGGATGAATCCACTAGGTTAAAAATTTTTGAAAAGAGTACACATTGCTTAAATGAAATGTTGAGTAATCAAAAACCCTCTGGTAATAAATTAGGTTTAGGGTTTGATTCATTTGAAGCATCATCTAGTGGAACTAAGGAAATAAAATTTGTAAAAGCTCAGAAAAAGGCATGTTCTGATGGAGGTCCCATAATTATAGGCTCCCCCTTAATGATCCGGCGGCCCCCATAATGAATATGGGACCGCCACCAGTGATGTCTGGATCTGAGAAAACTTTGTCTTTTCAAAAATCCATTTTGGGTCCTAGACCAAAACACATAATTGTAAACAAAGTCAAAGTTCTCGTTGCTAGTGACAATGAAGTTAAACGATTCTATAAACCATTGTCAAAAACTGGAGTTGGATTTTCAAAACCTAACTTTAGATCTAAAACTCCACCTCCTAGAAGAGTCAATAATTATTATTCTCGTCCTAAAACCACGCAACCTAAAAGACATGTTGGTCGACAAAACCAACCCCATGGATTTCCCGTAACTTGGAACAACTTTCCCCGTCAAAGTTACATGCCATGGGAATTGTGTCTTCCATTCTCACATCCTAACCAATTGCATCAAATGCAAGGGATGTTTGGCACTAACAACTTTGGACCCATGAGATATTGGGGACCAAATGTTTGAGCTGTTGTCTTATATAAATATATATGCCTTGGAGTCGACTTGGAGCCTGATGAATGGATCAAGGATAGCGGGTGCTCTAAACATATAATGGGCAACCGAAAGCTCTTATGTACCTACAAAGAATACAATGGAGGTAATGTCCTTTTTGGTAGTAATCTTCGTGGTAATATCATTGGCAAAGGTATGATTTCTAATAACTCCCTCAAAATATATAATGTACAACATGTTGATAACTTAGGATTTAACTTGCTTAGTATAGGACAAATATGTGATAATAAGTGTAAAGTAACTTTCTCTGAACATGATAATGAAATCACTAAGAACGGTAAAGTCATAGGTA
>BQNB010034578.1:7643-51503 GCA_026074375.1 Tanacetum coccineum
CCCCTCCAAATACAAATATTTACTTTGATAGGGACTAAGTTGTTCCAGATATGATTACGACTAAGGGCAAACCCATCAAGAACTTTATCATTAACAAGCTTACTAAGATGATTAACGGAGAAATGACCATCATGTGCAAGGGACCACTGCCATCGATCATGGTTGACATCTACAAGACAGATGGGTATTAAGACGGTTTGATAACTCCGTTAGATCATTTATAGTTCTTCTCATAGGGTCTGATCTCCAACTCCAATCTCCCACCCACGAGCCATTACGATATTTCCAATAAACAGTTTCTAAACAGTCCTGATTTGTTTCCAAGGCGAAGAAACGGGGATATTTATCCTTGAGTCTTACTCCACATTCGAGCCAAACATCATTCCAGAACATGACATCACGACTATTCCCTACACTTCACATAATAGATGTTGAAACTAACTTTAGATGATCTATTTCCTTTTTAAAACCATATGAGAGTAACCTGGGTGCACAGATTGTCGCGTTATAGGCGCATCGTTGTGGCAATAGCTACTGTCTTGATTGTTGATTTTCATTTTTTTATCAGTGTAGAGTGGATTTTTTGCATGTTATCGGAATGTTCTTGGTGTAGCAACCGGCATTTTCGGGTTAACAATTATTTATAAACTTTAACGTTTTATTCCAAACAAGCAAAATTTAGACTTTATGTATAACCATTAGGTTATCCCGCGTATAACGAGAAACGTCTTTGAACACATTCCGTCACTAGACTAAGTTTAGTCTACGTTTAGCAAGTACATTATTATTCTCATGAGCATTATTTATGAGTCATTTGCATACAGTTTTATAAATTTTACGTAAGTCTTCCAAGTCTTGCGTTATATTACATGCATGCATGCACAACCTACCCAATATACCCTCATTGTTCATTTCTTATAAATCATATTATACCTAGATATTTCAATATTTTTGATATTTTAACTCCCCTTTTACTATACAAATCAACCCACCCTATATGTGGTTAGTACCAACTCTTTTTCCAAACTTTAAAACACCATCTTTACCCTAACCTATATTAACATTTAAAGCCACCAAAAATGGCCTACTTTGTTTCCCCTCTTATCCCTCTATATAGTTGTAACGGCTCAAAGGCCCTATGCCCAGCCCCCAAGTCTCTTTTCCCTTTCTTGTCGCTAGTCAGACCATGCAACCTAAGAAAGTCCATTTTGATATTCTGTTACATTTAAAGATTCATAACCATAACACGATCTGTAGGTCGGGGAGGATAGAAATGAAAGTAAGCCATATTATTAAGATAGAAAGAAAAAGGGAAGATGTGTGTGTATGTGTTTGGAAGAAGGTAGAACACACACACCCCCTAAAGAAATGTTACATTATGAATCCTCACCCCTCCATGGAAGTATAGAAGGGATATATATATAGCCTATGACATGCCTCACTTTCCTATATTGACATTTCTAGTCCTTGCGTATCCGGCTAATAATAAACTAATGTAATTTCGTATAAGTCGACATATTTTAAGGCTAACAATCTTCCCCCAATATGTGGACATACGGAATTACTTACAATGTTCCTAATAGGTACATATACAATAAAAATAAAGTCTTCTAAAGTGCTTCCAATGCTGAAGATGACTTATGTGTCTTCCGGTCTTGAAACTTGTGCTTCAGCTTGGATCTTCAGTGTCTTTACTTGTTGAGGAACCACTGTAATATGCATGAGTTGGATTAACTTCCCTCTAATCCATGCAGCATGTCTCGAAAAGATTTCTTCATAGACTCCTTTTTGATGAAGTTTCTGAATCAGCTTCCCTCCAGACCAACATCCGTGTAGAACCGTAAAGGAGGGGGGTGAATACATTTTTCTTAACTTCTTTAAAGTTTATAAAACTTCAAGTCTTGAAAGAGCCGAGTGGTGTATTAATATACTTTGCAAGGTAAACAATAAGTAGACAGAGATAAGAAAAAAGAAGAAGAGACACCACGATATATAGTGGTTCTGGAAGGGGGTTTAGTCCTTCCGTACGTCCAGTTGCGAATCCACGACACCGATACTATTCTTAGTATAATCCTTATGGTGGACTACAAAGTGTATTACAATTTAACTCCATCGACTTTTAATCAAGCTCGACGCTCACACAGAAGAATTACTACCTACGGTATTACGCCCTCGGAATCCACCCCTAAGAATCCGTGATTCGACTTAACCTATAACTCTAGAAGCCTTCCCCTTGGAAGCTTATCAAACCCCAACTAGATCCCCAATGACCTAGGCTTGATCCCACGGATACAAGACTTCCTTTACAACTCGATAATGAAAGATAATTTGATTTAAGAATCAAATCCCTAAACTAGCTTAAAGACTCAATTATAAAGAAAGGGTATGCGAAAGAAGACCCTCGACAAAACACGCAAGTATGGATTAGGTACTTGTGTTGCTCTCTTATGGAGATGTGTGTTCTTCAATAGATGATAGAAGAGAAGATTAAGAACACTTTGATGTTTAGACTTAGAGGATTAGAGAAAATGAATACGCCGTATTCAGTATACGATTCAGAAAATAACAGCAGGCAGTAGAAAAACAAAACTAAATTTATATTAAAAATACCAATAAAAACAAGAAATTAAACAATCACACTCCCCGACAGCGGCGCCAAAAACTTGATGTGTCGTTGAGTGTAGGTATTTTATTTATCAAGTTTTACATTTATATTTTGCCGACTATACCTAAAAACAACACTAACGGGCAATGTACCCGATCAGTTGTAGCTTCGTTGGTAAGTAGGGTGTCGAACACTAGGAGTGGAAGTTAACTCTTAATTCTACTGGTATTTTATTTATCTAGGTTTAGTACTACTCTAACCTAATTAAACCTAAAATAATGCAAAAAGGGAGGTTTTCAGCCTGAGAGACTAGTACGAGTTTAGTTCTAATTATCATAAGGTGATGACCAAAAACACACACAAGTGATTAACAAAAGATTGGGAAGTGGTCAAATGTGAGAAAAACGTATTAGCCAGTTTAATCTAATAATATGCCTTGATTGTCTATTCGTGCAATGATTATATCAATTCGTTAGTGGTTTAGCATTCCAAAGTTACGTGGATCTTCTCCCTAAACTTGAGGTTTGTCACAATTAACCTAAACCCGCATAAAGCTCACACCGTTGATTATAATCTATCTAGGAAGCTATATTGGTGGTTATGTTAAATCCTAGATCGTGGAGGCTTTACCAACTTACTGCTTAATGAAAATTCATATACTAGTAGTCTACGCCCACTTAACTACCTATGGAAACTGGATGTTAGGTGTAGTCCTAAGTCACCGGCTTAGTCTACCTATCCACTTAACCGTAGATCGAAACATGGCTTTCTATTGGTGGTCCTAGTATTCTAGCTATATGAATAAGCGTTATATGTTTCTATCTTAGACTCTTAGCTTACGCCCAAACAACACCGAAGTTGCATCGCATTAAATATGTAGGACTAGACCTAGTTGAATGATAGGTAAAACACATAATTAAGAACATAAACGGGTATGAAGTGATAAATCTAATCAACATGCAACGAATAAAGAACAGTCGATATAAAGACAAATCAAAACATTATATTATCATAAACATGGCTAATACCTAAAGGTAACAATACACTAAATCATAGATGAACGATTAAACATAATGCTAACCGAACACGTATAGTAGAGTGTAGAGATTACAAGAGTTTTCCCATAGATTGGACCACTTTACAGGTCCTTCATGGCTTTATAGATCTTCTAAAAACCAGACTTAGTGGTTAAAAAGCATCTCTACAACTGAGTTTAGGGTTTTGTATTTATAGAGTCTGGAAATTGATCACTACGCCGTATCGGGCGATGTGGGATACGGCGTATTTGGGAATTTCTTGAAGTAGGGACCACGGTTGATATCTTTTAGAATCTTCCAATGTTTGACAATTGATACGGCGTATTGAGTCTTCGTGGATACGGCGTATTGGGTCTTCAATCATTCGTGGTTATTTGTGAAGTGCGGGCACGGATACGCTGTATCTTTTTGATGGATACGGCCTATTAATGTAAAACCAGTTGGTTCTTCTTCATTGACCAAAGTATTATATACGGCGTATCGTTGATGTGGATACGACATATTCTTCAAAGTCAGACAATGGTCTTTTAATTCGTCAAAGTCTTGAAACTTCGTATAGGTCTAGAATAATACAACGTATTGGCTGTCAGATTAGTAGACTTTCTCGAACTCTTCATTTAAGCTCAAAAATGCGTGCCTTTTATCATACTTCACCAATTACTCCATAATTACTGCAAATAACAACTTTAAGCAATTGAGTACCAATTTATGCAATAATTATATGAAAATGGGTAATTTATATGGGATAAATGATGCTATAAAAGTGACGTTATTTGATGTCATCAAATATTTCCCCACTTGAATCTTGCTTGTCCTCAAATAGACTTTAGACAACTTATGAAAATGTATCCTAACCGTAGTTATGGATTTCTCTTTAAGCATTTATTCGTTCAATTACTAGTACACAACCAATCACCTCACGAAATAGGAAAATAAAAACTCTCAATTCGCTCAACTAATCTATGTTGTATAATTTAACTAATTCGCTCAATTGCTCGATCGTGATGAGTATTCTATCATAGGTTTGGCAAGGATACACATCTCCACCACTAAAGCTAAGGAGTGACAAGTCTTCAAAAGGTAAATTGGGTTTTAAAAGGTTTAAGGGTTTGATTACTCTTTCTAATCTCTATCGATACCAATATTCCAGAAAAGGCGACAAACCACACATACACATCCATAATGATGGAATAGACACACATGATTACATTCATTCCTTAACTAGAATAAGCTAAAGAATAGGACTAGTAGTCTTTACTAAAAGCCGTAAACCAGCAAGGGCGACAAACCACATATACACATCCACAACGATGGAATAGACATACATGATTGCATTTAATTCCCTCACTCGAGTAAAACCAAGGGTTAGGATGAAGAGTGATATAGGGTAGGAATGTTCTAATCCTTTCACCAAAAGTAATAAACCAACAAGGCGGACAAAATCACACATACATGGCCATAACGACGGAATAGACATATGTGATTGCTCGCATTCTCATTCGAGTAAGACCTAAGGATATGAATTAGGAAAGGGAAAATAATTTTTTGTTAAATAAAAAGAACAAAACAAATAGATTAAGTCCAATCAAATAAGGTACAGTGTTGCTAGCACTTTCCCGATCTCACCCATGATAAAGACACAAATCATGGACTACTCCATGTTTAGTAGACACGAACCAGACTCAAAAAACGTCTCGATCAAAGATAAATGAAAACAACCCTTAGTTGGAGTTCCCATAACGGTCAACTCTCAATCGTCCATTATATACATACTTTACAAAAATCAGTGGCGATATCTATCAATTTATACAAAACTTTACATCATTGATTTATAACACGTATCAACAAATAATCGATCCTTCAAATAATGACATCGGTTTAAGCTTATAAGAACCGACTATCTACTTCTCCAAACTTCATCCTCTTTTTTTTGCAATTTTCTAATTTTTTTTATTTTTTCAAACATAAACATACTATGAATTTCGGTATAATTTCACCATCTTCACGATCTCAACAAATCTGGATAATTTATCCATAATCCTCCAGATAAGTGTAAAATACACATATCCGTTTGTACCTAAAAAAGACCCAATTAAACCCAAAACAATCCAAAAATGGCAAAAATATTCTTGTATTTGTGTTTTGTGAGTGCAGGTGCGGATAAGTCAAAATTTGCAAGAAAACAGTCAAAATCAAGCAAGCCCGGACGCGAGAATCAAGAAGAGTACAAAGCCGAAGCCTCAAAAGCCAAAGCCGTTGCCAAAAATCCCTTTGTAACAATCCTCAAGGACCAATCTTGCTATTTCTAAAAGTTATTTATAACTTAAAAAGAGGAAAAGGAAGAGAGGGACCAAATGTGTAAACCTCCATACTTCATCAGGAGCGGGACCTCTTTTATATTCATCATGTCTTCTTCATTTCACCCCTCATGGTTTAAAACAAGGGGCAGTCAAAATTTGAGGTGATTAAGTCAATTCTATGTGGTCTTCATCACTAACCTAGGGTCATATCAGTAATTTATCAAAGGAATTCATTAAAGAAGAGCCTCGCTCAACAATTATAGAAGCATCATGTTTAGTGGGTTTTTTGTGCTAATTTTACTTCTCAACTAACATAAACGTCACATCAGGGAATGACAGCTGGCGATCCGTGATCACCATTCTTGATCAAACGGCTACAAATGATGGAAGCAATGATTGGCCAGGATTAAAGTTTGGAAAGCAAGGCAGAGGACCTAGAAGCTTCAGCTTGGCACTATAAAAAGACCTCATTTCTCACACACACAGGAGGGGAGTTTTTACGTTTTTTTATCTAGTTTTTAGTAATTTAGTCTAGCTTAAATTCGTGTTTTTCTTAAATGTAACTTTCTTTTTTCAAGTAATGTAATCAGCTTTCTCAATTAATGAAATTCAGTGTTTAATGTTTTAAATCTCGTCTTCTAAGATCTCATTTAAAGTTATAAACTCTCTTATTAAGCTCAGTTGTTTCAATAAGCTCATATTAAGCTCTTTCAGTCTATAAGCTGAAATAGAGCTGTTTGAATTCAGTATTAACCTTATCTAAACCTTAAATCAGTTTAAATCTCATATGGATCTATTTGGATCTAAGCTGTTGGAAGGGGATCTTACCTTGGAAGAGATCCCAAGGACTTTTACTCTAGCTTATTACTAAGCTAGAGAGCTTGTAGCTGCCTTAATTGGTACCCTTTTGTTTAGCTAAAGGTTTAAGTAAGTTTCTCTTTTCATTATTCAGTTTAAATTGCTTAGTTATAGCTTAAATGTTTATTAGTGCTTATTTGCTTATTCTCTTTGCTTATTATAGTTTAAATATCTCTTTTAGTACTATTTAGTTATATGTCTTCATCTGTTTTTGCTTAAGTAGTTATAGATCTTAGTCTTTCATTTCTGTCATAAAAACTCATAAAACCCAAAAATATTAGTTTAAATAGTTTAGATCTTAGATTAAAGCTTATTCAGTTGTTAAGTTTAGTTAATTAAGTTTGTTTTAAGCTAGTTTTTATCTGGTATTTAGCAATTATTCATTAGATTTTCTTTTAAAAAAGCTTTTTCTCTAATTTTTCAAAAAAGACAAAGGGACTATCGGTTTAAGAAGAACTCTCAATTGTACCACTAAGCAGCCATTAACTTAGTTAATATTGTTCACTTTTACTTACTCTCCAAAGTACTAAATCCAATATGTTAGTTCTGGATGGAACATCATTGCACTACCAGTACTAACTTTAGTTAGTACTGTTAGCTTAAAATTTTAGTTTTTCAAATTTAAGTAAGTGTAAGTTTAGATTTAGCTTATTATGAATTTAGTTTTAGTTTTCATTATTTAGCTTATTTCATTGCTTATTTTGTTTCCAAAAGTCAAATTGCATCAGCAGTACTTTCAAGTGAAAGTACTGCTGAATATTTACACTAGCAGTACTAATCTCAGTTAGTACTGCTGTGTTCTCAGCTTAATTTAGATCAGTAATTTTAGGATTTAGCTTATAAAATTCAGTAGGATTTAAGTTTTCATATAGCTTAATTTAGTTTAAGTCTTAAATTTTATTTTCTAGCTTATTATCTTAGTTTAATTTAGCTGTCAAAAGTCATAAAAACTTGAAAAATCCAAAAACATAACTTAGAATCTTTAGGATTTAAATTTGTTAAATTAGCTTATAAGTCTAGATTTTATAGCTTATTTAGATGGATAATAAGTAGTTTAAGTTGTCTTTTAAGTTTCAAAGCCTAGTTCAGCTTATTTAGTTCTCTAGCTTATTTGAAGTTTGTGTTTCTTTGCTGTTTCTGAGTGTGCTTATCCATGACCATTTTCATGTTGCACAAAAGTTGTTTAAGCTTTAATTTCTTGCTTATTAGATTTTGCACTTCATAAGCTTCCTAGAAACTCTTTTCTTTTTCACATTAAGCTTAATTTGGAGTTTTTTTAGAGCTGTTTTGGTAAAACATAGCCCAAACCCCTAGTTTCTGTAACAGCTTATTTAGGAAGCTCTTTTAGAGCTTATCTTTGAGTTTCAGACTATAGTGCTTTTGTTAAAGTTGTCCCCACTAGCTTCTTTTACAACTTTGCTTCTTTGAGTTTTTCATTTTAAGCACTTTTCAAATCTCGCCTTAATTTGGACCTAGTTTGTGATCGGGGTAGATTTCTAGGGTCGAAGTTTCTAACTTTTTCAAATTCTTAATTGCTTTTTCAGATTACCCTGATTAGGTCCCTCTGTTAGTTTGTTAGGTATTTGCACCATTAGTCATTTGTTAAGTTTTTAATTAAGTTTAATAGTTTTAATTAGTAATTAGGTTTAATTTTTAATTAGTTTAATTAAACTTTTATAAAAAGATAAAAATTAGGGCTTTTATTTTTACAATTTTCTACACTTTTTTTTTAAGTTAGTAAAATTTAAGTTTAAATTTTTAGGGTTAAATCTTAGTCAAATTGCTTAATAGTTGCATTTTCGTATTTGTTTAATTGTTCAATTTAATTTTATTTGTTATTTTCTATATTTCCAATAAAATCTTTGTTTCATTCAATCAGGAGCCGAACCTAAACGTGGTTTCTAATTTCACTTTAGTCATTGGTGATTAACGAACCGGTTGATCTACTTACCCGGTTTGATTTTACGTATTTTATATTATATTTTTATATATTTTTGAGAGTGAATTGTATCAAGGGTAACATTGGTAATCTCTTATTACTTTGAATTATATTATTTTCGTGATATATTTTTAAGTATTATAAACTGACAATCAGTTTTTGGCGCCGCTTATGCCCGGGGATTGTGTTTACGATTCCTGACGTTTTTGTGTTTGTTGATTTGGGTTTGAAGATCCTTTTCTGTCCTTCGAAGTTTCAGTCTTATTTTTAAAATTCAAAACGTAAAAAAATATAAAAAGTTAAAAAAATGTTTTCCTGTTTCTTTTAGTATAAGTTAATGATTAAAAAAAATCATAAACATAATAAATTATTTCTTTTTAAAAATAAAAATAAAAATATAACCAAAGTTGGTAATCGAACACCAAAATTAATATCTTTCCATTGAGATATTATCTTTTCAATTTCCGGTGGAACTTGCAGTTGTTCCCAAATGTAATCAAAGATTTAACACTTGTCGTTTGTTTCTCTACAAGTACGGCTCACCTGAAAAGAATTTTCGAGAGTACTGTGAAATACAGTTTGATGATTTCGTTTAAGTCTCTTTCGTGTAATCGTTAAAATTCATTGCTAAAAAACAAAAAAAAAATTTTGTGTTAAAAGTTTCTTGCTTTTTAATTGTTAGTTTCTCTTGTTATGCGCAACGTCGTTCGCAATTCGTAGACGTCGTCAACAACAAACTCTTTCCGTTGATCCAATTGTTGAACAAACGTTGTTCCAATGGCGACAATCAAAACGATGGCCCAAATGTTACAAGCACCATCGAGGGTGAGGAAGATGCTATAGTTGTTCCATCCGTATCAATGCTAACATTTCGAGCTTTAAGAACTTTAATCACTCTTGTGCAACAGCAATAAGTTTAGGGTAGACAAGATCCCCCACAATAACTTCGATTTTTTATTAAGGTCACTTCAAGTTAGACTTCCCAGATAGTTCGAAAACTTCGGTGATGCTTTTGCTTTCTCTTTTTCTCTAGCGGTGAAGCCCGAGATTGGTTAGACAAGGAACCTACTAGATTCAATTCTCACAAATGGGACGTCCTTGTTTCAAAATTCATAAACCAAATACTTCCCACTTCAAAAACCATTACTATCGGAATGAGATCATTACTTTTTATCAAAAACCAAACGATGCATTAATGATGCATGGGACGTTTTAAAGGACTCCTTCGTCAATGTCCTCACCTGGGTTTTCGGGAACTCCACACAACTCGATACTTTTTATAATTTTGAATTCCCACGGATCAAGGTGCCTTTAGATTCTTGCTAGCAGGTGGCAATTTTTAGACAAGATGCTCTCATGAAGGTTAGTGATTATTGAAAGCAAGTCAAAATTTCGTTATCCAGAAGTGTGCTAATGATTAAAGAGTGAGTACGGAGGCTCCTCTTTCTAATTCTTCATTTGCTTAATATTTCTTACGAATATGCAACATAATAGCCGCTTCTATCGAGGATAAGATGACTATAAGATGAACCAAATGTTGATTCAACTGAAACGCTTTAGTTGTTACTACTCCTGCAACCCGTCAAAGCAGTTTGAGAAGTTTTTGTGTCACTTGTGGATCAATTCACATTTTAACCTTGACCATTAACTAAGTGGAAATGATTTTCCCGTTTTTTTCATGACAACATCCAACAATTTCAACAAACCGCGCAGTTGGTATTTGTCTCCAAAGAAACCAAACCTTCTATTTGGCGAGTCAAAGAAACCACCGGGTTTCAATCAGCGGAATGTCCAAAACCAACCACAACCGATATCAAGGAAACAATTCTCAATTTCAACCTAAACGTGGATGTATTTTAATCAAAACCGTCCTAACTATCAAGGAGCGTTTACCAAACACCACCATACCAACCTCAACAAATCAACCTTTGGTTAATCAAGCGCTTTACTCCCGTTCTCACAAACTCAAGGAGTTTTGATAACGGATTTTGAAAGCTACGATAAAAGCAAATGATGGATATGATGAATGTGCTAATCAAGGTCAAAATTTGCAGAATCAAATGGCTACTGTTCGATGTTTGTTAACAAGTCTTTTTGATAATTTAAAAGTTCAGCTTCTACCTTACATCCAGGAAACTCTTCCAAGTCAAAACCGTGACTAATCCTCGTCAGCAAATTAATTGCATCACTACAAGGAGCGGTTAAGACCTTTGGAAGAAGAATCTTCAGATTCCTCTTGTTCCTAACCTGATGTTTCAAAACCTCAAAAGAACCCGATACAAAAAAACCCCCGTGAAGGGTGACGTCAACTGGAAAAAGGAAATGCAAAATCCCTAATTTGGGAAATTACCGCCAACATTGTCCACCTACGGGGGGAAGAAGATTCAATTTTCATTGAAGGTTCCTAAACCAAAGCAAAGAAATCCGATAAATCTTGTTCAATCCTCTAATTGTATCAATCTAAACTTCCATATCCCGTGAGGATGTAAGTTAGAGACACGATAAACCAAGGTGCTCAACATAGCGGTTTTTGATGATGATCAAGCAACTACCGTTTAGTGATTGGATGATAGATGCTCTTGTCGAAATGAACAAGTACAAAAATGGTTAAGCGCGGTGCTATGAACAAAGAGAAAGCTTGAGGAGAACGATATCATGACCGTGAATGCTGATTTGTTCCGCTAATCATATGAACAAGTCCCCGTAAAGCTCGAAGATCCAGGAAAATTCTTATCCCATGTGCTTTACAAGAACTTAATAGGACTAGTGCTTTAGCAGATTCAGAGGCTAGCATTAACCTTTTACCTCTTTATTTTCTATAAGAAGCTTGATGCTTGAAACGTTACTCCTACTCGAAGTCACTTAGCGTTGCCAATCGTTCCATTACTCACCTCGACAGGGCATTCGTCGGATGTTGTGCGTTAGTCGTCGATGGTTTCAGTTTCTTGAGTTTTGTCGTGTGGTTATTTTGAGCCCGATCCAAGTAGTAACTATTATTCTAGGACGACCCTTCCTTCGAACGCAAAAGCTTTAATAGATTTGTATGAGGAAAAATTGATTTAAGAGTAGGAAAAAGATGAATTATTTACTATGCTGATAAATCTGAGTAAAAACAAGAAACGAATTTTATTCATGCCATCTTTGTAATCGATTTTTCATAAAGTGATCCGTTTAGTGGCTGTCCCATATCATTCTGATGATCTTCTCCTAGTTCTTCTCCGGGAAGGGGAATAGTGATAATTTTGAAAGTTCGCGATGATGAACTTTCTCTCATCGATTCTGGTTACCACGGGGTATTAATGATAATTCAACTTCTTAAGAAGGACTTGCATGAGAGAATTTTCAAAAAATTGACGAGATAAAAAATTCAAACGGTTTCCGATGTGGAGCCAGTTTTACTAAACACTCCCCTATCGATAAGATTAAGTGTTTTGCTCCTGAAGACAATAATGATTGTGATCGTGATTATTAGTATGGAAGTGTCTTCTACTTGGAGGAGGATATTTTGATTAAGAAGGAGACATAGCTTTTATTGATAATTCTGTAGTGCTGAGGATAATCTCTGCTTCCGAAGTGATTTTCCAATTCATGAGCCCAGAACAGAATGGATATCTTCAATACTTTTTCTCCAAGGCGGTGGGGGGAGTGATACTCTTCACCATGAGTTCGCGCGTGATACCTTTAACCTTCCTGCAAGGAATGAACCGTGAATTGAGGATATTTAAGTCTTGTGACAGTGCTTCATGGGAATTTCAACTTCCCAAGGAAATGTGCATCAAATTCAGTTATCGAGTCTTTCCCGTATCTCCGTTCTCATTGCGGATGTGATCCCCACTCATGAAGAGATCGATATTCTCCTTGTTTCCTGATGATTTATATCCGCCTTGGTGTTTGAGGATGTGATTCCGAAGATGAAGTTAATGAGTCACCTAACCTTGTATCACCAAGAAGTTGATCCGTCAATCACTCGACTCCACCAGAACCTCGGATATTAAGGAAATGTTTGAACCGAAGGCGGTATTTTGATAAATCTATAGCAATTAAGGGGTTTCTAATTCTCATGATATTATGCCGGTTTTTATCACCCATTCCACCTGTTCCAGATTGATCTTCATTTCCTTTTTTGTCTCTCTTTTCAAGAATGAAGACACCATTTTCGACCCCGGCATCTCCACTTAGAGCGGTGGCCTCTCATCGGGGATGGAACTTTCATATACTCTTTATACCATTAATGAAAGCCCGATTGAGATCTTCTTTTCCATTTGCTCTCCCTAAGGACAACTAAATTCAGGGATCGGTCGGCTTGCCGAGCCGCGTAATCAAAATACAAGCGCTTCGTGGGAGTTCACCCCATGCTCCTATTCCTTTTAGTTTTTTATAAATGTTTTGTGTTTGAGACAGGCTTGTACTCTCTTACGATTTCTCGCTTGTTTGTTGCTTGTTTTTATTTTGTTATTGTTTTTTGCAGGATTCTCCAACAATTTCTTTGAAGCCTCTAGTGGGTCGGTTGATTATCTCGTTCAACTCGAGTCTTCTCATCCTTTGTGCGAAATTAGTTTGGGGCGATCCATATCATTTCATTATTATCTTTTTTTGATTAATGTTTATCTTTGCATACAATTCATAACAGGCTAGATTAACGTAGAAGAGACCAGGACTTTAACCATTGAGGGACCAAATGTTTCGTTTTAGTTTGGGGAAGGGAATCTATCGATTTGATGTTGCTTGCTTATTGTTTTGTTCTCACGTACCCGTTTTTCCCACAAAAATAGCAAAAATTTTAAATTTAAAAAAAAAATAAAAATAAATAAATAAATTTTTAAAAAAAAATAAAAAAAAATAAAAAAATGTTAAGACAAAAATGTAGGTTTTCCGCTGGTAAGAATAAGAAGTAATTTTTGACCCGATCGTACGTGTAGAGTTCTAGCTTTCTCCCTTAACAATTAATGATGATAGTTTGTGCTAGTCTCACGTAGACTTTAAACATGCTAGACTTGAATCGTTAGTAAAAGAAAACTTGTGCTAATCTCAAGTAGATTTTAAATATGCCGAGTTGGATTTTATATGGCTAAGTATTTGCAAATTTCTTTTGTGAAGAACAAGAAATGATAGTGTTATTTATAAGTCATGACATTAAACGTAGAATAGTTGGTTTTCTTTCAAGCTCATAAGTGTTAATTGTGGCTTTTTCTCCCATTAGCTTGTTTCACTTTTATATGAATGTTTAATAAATAAAGTTGTATGGTTTTTTGGTTAATAATTAGCTAATAGAAGTTTTCTTTAGTTCCTTTGTAATTAGGATGAGTACACATCAGGAATACTTAATTTGGATTGTATATGAATATATAATTAGAAAAATATTTTGCTTATTCCTTATAGGCCTCGGTGGATTTATGGGATAAGTAGAATTCAATAGTAAATCCGAGACTGATAAAAGTTTGCTGTATCTTGTCGGAGGCGTGGCCGATGTTACAGCCTTCTAAAAGGTCGAGGAAGTTACCGAAGTCGAAATATGTTTGCTACATCTTGTCGGAGGCGTGGCCGATGTTGTAGCCTACTAAAGGACTGAGGGGTTTATAAATGTTGAATTAATATTTTTGTCTTACCTTTGTGCCTTGAAGTGCCTTAGGGTATATGGTGCAATTAAAGATTGGTCCATTTTTGTCTTAAAGAGCCTTCGGGTATATGATCATGAATGGTTTGACTTTGCTTAAGTAGCCTAAATAAAAGCAAAATTTGGTCTGCCTCGATGTGGACTTTAATCTTGATGAAATTTGATCTTATGAAGAGGGCTAAGAGTTAATTATGCGTTCTTTTACCATTACACTTTATCTTGGAATTAATAAATATCTGTGAAAACAAGTCTTAAAGTGCATTCTGGGTATATGACTTAAATAAAATATGAAGAACAAAAGTAGGATTTGTGGGAGAAAAGTACGTACACAATTAGTATTTATTGAGTAGTATTTGTGTCTATGACTTGTAATTACAATGATCTTGTTTTTGAGCTTTGCATGGGAAAAGGTTGAAAATCGGGGGATGATCGAAGTTATCTTTTGGACACTAATTTGGGCTTTTTATTCTATGTCCTAAAAGTTACAATAAGTTATGAAAACAATACATTATGTCACTACAAATAAGTTGTAGTTAGGTAAGTTTATTATCAAGAAAAATCAATTAAAAAAGGGAAAAAAAAAAAAAAAGAAAAATCTTTGAAAAATGGGAAAAATTCGCTGGTGTTTTATAACTTGTGATCTCTTAATCTACAAACAAAATTCCTTGCTACTTTTCAAAAGGTTTAGTTCGGGGCGAATTTTCGATGGTATTTGGTTACTAAGGGCTTGTGATTTTGCGTGGAGGACACACAATCGTTTAGTTTGGGGAATTTTGTAAGTGCTAATTACACATATCAGTTTGTACCTAAAAAGGACCAATTCAAACCAAACAATCCAAAAATTATGGCAAAAAAAAATTATTCTTGTATTTGTGGTTTTGTGTGTGCTTAGGTGCGGATAAGTGCAAAATTTGCAAGGAAACAGTCAAAAGCAAGCCAAGCCGGACGCGGAGAATCAAGAAAGAGTTACAAGAGCCGAAGCCTCAAAAGCCAAAGCCGTTGCCAAAAATCCCTTCGTAACAATCCTCAAGGACCAATCTTGCTATTTCTAAAAGTTATTTATAACTTAAAAAGAGGAAAAGGAAGAGAGGGACCAAATGTGTAAACCTCCCAAACTACAACAGGAGCGGGAACCCCTTTTACTATTCATCCGTCTTCTTCATTTCACCCCCATGGTAAAACAAGGGGCAAGTCAAAATTAGAGGGTGATTAAGTCAATTCAAGAGGTCTACATCACAAACCCAGGGTCAAATCAGTCTTTATCAAAGGATTCATTAAAGAAGAGCCTCGTCAACAATTAAAGAAGCACAAGTTTATGTGGGTTTTTGTGCTAATTTACTCACAAAACTAACACAAACGTCACATCAAGGGAATGACACGCTGGCGATCCTTAGATACACACATCTTGATCAAACGGCTACAAATGATGGAAGCAATGATTGGCCAGGATTAAAGTTTGGAAAGCAAGGCAGAGGACCTAGAAGCTTCAGCTTGGCACTATAAAAAGACCTCATTTCTCACACACACAGGAGGGGAGTTTTTACGTTTTTTTATCTAGTTTTTAGTAATTTAGTCTAGCTTAAATTCGTGTTTTACTTAAATGTAATTTTCCTTTTTCAAGTAATGTAATCAGCTTCTTTAGTTAATGAAATTCAGCTTTTAGTGTTTTAAATCTCGTTTTTCTAAGATCTCATTTAAAGTTATAAGCTCTCTTATTAAGCTCAGTTGTTTCAATAAGCTCATATTAAGCTCTTTCAGTCTATAAGCTGAAATAGAGCTGTTTGAATTCAGTATTAACCTTATCTAAACCTTAAATCAGTTTAATCTCATATGGATCTCTTTGGATCTAAGCTTTTGGAAGGGGATCTTACCTTGGAAGAGATCCCAAGGACTTATACCTTAGCTTATTAATAAGCTAAGGAGCTTGTAGCTGCCTTAATTGGTTCCTTTTGTTTAGCTAAAGGATCAAGTAAGTTTCTCTTTTCATTAGTCTCTAATTTCAGTTTAAATAGTTTAGTTATAGCTTATATGTTTAATATTGCTTATTTGCTCATTCTCTTTGCTTATTAGTGTTTAAATATCTCTTCTAGTACTTTTTAGTTGTTTGTCTTCATCTGTTTTTGCTTAAGTAGTTATAGATCTTTAGTTATAAATTTCTGTCATAAAAACTCATAAAATCCAAAAATATTAGTTTAATTAGTTAAAATCTTAGAATCTTACTTATTCAGTTGTTTAATCATGATTGTCAAGTTTGTTTTAAGCTAGTTTTTATCTGGTATTTAGTATTTGTTCATTAGATTTCTCTTAAAAGTTTTTCTCAATCCTGTCAAAATGATAAAGGAGTGTTTGGTTTAGTGCATTCTCAAAATTGCACTAGCAGTATTAACATAAGTTAATACTGCTGAGCCTTTACACTACCAGTACTAACTTTCAAGTTAGTACTGTTTTTATCAGTTAATACTGCTAGCTTAGATTTAAGCTAAGGAGTTCAAGTAGTATTAAATTTAGTTGTAGCTTATCTTAAAATCAGTTTTAGTTTTCATTTTCTTTTCTTGATTAATTATTAGCTTAAGTTTTCTTAAAAGTCAATTGCTCAGCAGTACATTCACTTGAAAGTATGTTAAATTTTTACACTTGCAGTTACTAACACGTTAGTACTGCTGTGTTCTCAGCATAATTTAGATAAGTAATTTTAGGATTTAGCTTATCAAATTCAGTAGTTTTTAAGTTTTAATATAGCTTAATACAATTTAAGTCTTAATTTGCAACTTCTAGCTTATTTTCCTAGTTTAATTTAGCTGTAAAAGTCATAAAAAACTAAAAAATTCCAAAAAACAGTACTTAGGTATCTTTAGGGATTTAAAATTGTCAAATTAGCTATAAGTCTAGATTTTATAGCTTATTTAGATGAATAATAAGTAGTTTAAGTTGTCCTTTAAGTTTCAACAGTCTAGTTCAGCTTTATTTTAATTCTCGAGCTTATTTGAGTTTGTGTTTCTTTGCCTTATTTCCTGAGTTTTTGTTATTTCTTGATCAATATCAGTAGCTCTAAAGTAGTTTAGCTTTAATTTCTTTGCATATTTAAATTAAGCAAATCACAATTAGCTTTCAGGATCACTTTTCCTTTTTGAATAAGCTTTTTTTTTTAAAATTTTTTTTGACATTTTATGGCTGTTTTCAGTAGAAGTAAGCTCAAAAAACTCACTTCTGTAATAGTTTAGAATTAAGCTCTTTCCTGAGTTACATTTGAATTTTCAGCCCTAGTAGCTTTTTTAAATTGTTTCCCCTTAGTCTCTTTTTTACAACTTGGCTTCATTGACGTTTTTCATTATAAGCACTTTTCAAATTTCACCTTAATTCGGGACTTAGTTTGTTGTCGGGGTATAATCTTAGGGTAGGAATTGTAACTTTTCAATTTAATTGTTTACTAAGTCAGCCCCTCTGTTAGTTAGTAGTTTTACCCGTTAATCCTTTTCCTTTTTGCACTTTTAGTCTTTAAAGATTTTATTATTGTTAGTTTAAGTTTTATTTATTCAATTAAATTTGTTTTTTGTTTCTTTCCTAATCTAATATCTTTGCTTCATTCAAATCATGGATCCGAACCTTATAACGTTGGTTCAATTTCAATAGTCTGTTGGGGATTACGACCCGGGTGTCATACTTATCACGGTCTGTAATACACGTATTATATATTATATTATATATATTTTTGAGAGTGAATTTTATCAAGGGTAACTTGGTAATTTTCTTAATTACTCTTTTAAAAGTATTATATTTTATAAATATTTTACGTGTATAAAACTAGCAACCAGTTTTTGGCGCCGTTGCCGGGGACTAGTGTTTACGATTCCTACGTTTTGTGTTTGTTGATTTGGTTTGAAGATCCTTTCGTCCTCGAAAGTTTCATTCTTGTATAAAAAATTCAAAAGTAAAAAAAAATCAAAAATATAAAAAGTAAAAAATATATTTTCCTTTTCTTTTTAGTATAAGTAAAAGATAAAAAAAAATAGAAAAATCAAAAACATAAAAAATTGTCCTTTAAAAAAAAAGAAATAAAATAAACAAAGTTGGTAATCGAACACCACAAATATATTATCTAGTGAGTTATTATCATTCAATTTCGGTGAACTTGAAATTGTTCCCAAATCGTAATCAAAGATTTTACTATTGCCTTTTGTGTCTCTACCAAGTTCGCTCACCTTGAAAAGAATTTTATAAGTGCTACGTGAAGTAGTTGATTATTTGGTTTAAGTCTCTTTCGTGTAACCGTTAAAATTCATTGAAAAAAAAAATTTTTAAAAAAAAAAAAAAAAATTAGTGTAAAGTTTTAATTGCTAGTTTTTCTTTTTTATGCGCACTCGTTCGCAATCTCGAAGACGTCGTCAACAACAAACTCTTCCGGTTGTTGAAAATTTTGATTTAGAAGATCCAATTGTTGAACAAAACGTTGTTCCAATGGCCGACAATCGAACGATGGCCCAAATGTTACAAGCACCTATCGAAGGTTATGAAGATGCTATAGTTGTTCCCATCGATTTTTTTTTTCCATGCTAAACCAATTTCAGAAGCTTAAGCATACTTTAATCTCATACTTGTGCATCAAGCAATACGTTTACGGGTAGACAAAGATTCCCCTTATCACCTTCGATTTTTTAATAAGGTCACTTCAACGTTTAGACATCCAGAAGTTCCGAACACTTCGGTTAAGCTTTTGCTTTTCCCTTTTTCTCTAGACGGTGAAGCCCGAGATTGGTTAGACAAGGAACCTCCTAGATCAATTCTCACATGGGACGACCTTGTTTCAAAATTCATAAACCAATATTTCCCACCTTCAAAAACCATCTTACTTATCGAATGAGTTCATTTTTTTTACCAAAAACAAACTGGTAAGCCTTTAATGATGCATGGAACGTTTTAAAGGACTCCTTCGTCAATGTCCTCCACCATGTTTTCAGAACTTTCACAACTCGATACTTCTTTACAATTCTTTGTATTAATCGTTCAAGATTGCATTAGATTCTAGCAGCAGGTGGCAATTTTTTAGACAAGTGCCTCATGAAGGTTTAGCGATTATTGAAAGAAGTCAAAAGTTCGTTACTCCAAAGTCGTGCTTATGGTTCAAGGGTGAGTAAGGATGCTCTCTTTCTAATTCTTCACCTTCTAATAATTCTTCGTATGCAAACAAATAGCCGCTTCTCTAGAGGATAAGATGGACTATCAAGTTGAAACCAAATGATGAATCAACTGAAGCTTTAGTTAGTAATACTCCTGCACCGAGTCAAAGCAGTTGAGAAAGTTATGTGTAACTTGTGGATCATATCACCATTTTAACCTTTGTCCGTTACACTGAAGTGGAAACGATTTTCCGTTTATCAAGACATTTTCCAGGCAATTTCAAACAAAACGCAGCCGTTGGAAATTTTCTCCAAATGAAACCAAATTCCAATTTGGCAAGTCAATTGATACACCGGGTTTCTAATCAATCCGATGTCCAAACACAACCAAAACCGTATCAAGGAACAATTTAATTTCAACCAATAAACGTGGAGGAAAACTTTAATCCAAACTGTCAAACAACCAAAATCAAGTTTATCAAGCTCCACCATATCAAACACCAACCAACCAAACACCAATCAATCAAGTTTTACCTACAAATCTCCAACAAATTGTGTTTTGAAACAGATTTTGGAAAGTACGTCAAGAACTCGATGCAATATTGAAGAATGTGCAAAATCAAAATCAAGGTTTGCAAAATCAAATGGCAAATGTTACAAGTTTGTTAACAAGCCTTTGCACCAAGTTTGATGATTTAGGCAATTCCAACCAACCTTCAAGTTCAAGTTCTTTACCAAGCAATACCATTCCAAACCCAAGGAACGAAGCCAAGGCAATTACAACTCGTAGTGGTGTTTCATACGATGGACCTCCAATTCCACCGCCGGCCCCCAAAAAACCCAAAAACGTGGAAAAGGAAAGTGAGGTGACAAAGGATACGGAGCTACCAAGCACCGAAGACATCCAACCTCCTCCATTAGTCCATGAACAAACCAAAGACGAAGAACCAATCAAAGAACCTTCTTTCGTTGCCAACAAAGCCAAACCTAATTTACCTTACCCCTCAAGACTCAACAAACAAAAGATTCGTGAAAAGGATGATATCCTAGCTTCAAAGTTTATGGAAATCTTCCGTAATCTTCACTTTGAGCTAAGTTTCGCGGATGCTCTCATTCATATGCCAAAGTTTGCTCCGATGTTTAAAAAGATGTTAAATAACAAAGACAAGTTGATCGAATTAACCAAAACACCGTTGAATGAAAATTGTAGTGCGGTTGTCCTTAAAAAGCTTCCAGAAAAGCTAGGTGACCCCGGTCGATTTCTCATTCCTTGTGATTTTTCAGAGTTCGATAGTTACTTAGCCCTTGCCGATTTAGGTGCTAGTATCAATCTCATGCCTTTATCCATTTGGAAAAAGCTTCAACTCTCAGGCCTAACCGAAACAAAGATGGTATTTGAATTAGCGACCACCCCCTACAATTTCCAAACCACCGGTGTAGCGGGTGAATATGTTTTTGTCAAGTGGGAAGTTTTACTTTCCCAATGATTTCGTTGTCTTATTGATAGACGATTCTCGAAGTACACGTTGATACTCGGGCGACCCTTTCTTTAGGACCAGCTCCTTTGCTTTAATTGATGTTTATGATGGAGAGATACTCTTAGGAATGTTGATCATCGTTAAACTTAAAATGTGGTGCATGCACCTTTATTTCATACTACAATCTCGAATCATTGAAGTAAAAAGTTGTATCTAATCGATGTCACTGTGAAAAAGTACTCACAAGATAGTACTTGGATTTTCCGATTGCGTTGGCTTACAACAATCCTTCTCCGTCATCGATACGATTGTTTTCTCTTCATCTACTAAGCTTAACCGCTTGATGAAGTGATTTTTACTCTTTGAAGAAGCCTGATGCTTTCATTGACATCGATGATCGAACCAGTTTCACCAGTTTTTTCAATGCTACATACTATGATCCCGAGATGACATTTCATCTCGAGGCAATTTCAACAATGATCCATTACTTCAATGCCAACCAAGGTGAAATTTACATACAGAAACTTCAAAAAGATCTGTAAAGTTTTGAACCAAAGAAGTCTCAGTCGAATATGCTACTTCGTAGAGCCAAAATTGAACTTCCGAAGTCGAACTTAAAGAGTTTCCTACGCATTCTCGAGTATGCGGTTTTAGAGGAAAATAACAACTTCCAGTCATAATTTCATAAGATTTGAGCCGAGGATGAAAAGACTCACTCATTTAAGGTTTTGAGCAAAACCGAAACAAGCGATTGCTTGGAAACTTTCTGATATCAGAGGCATAGATCCAGAGTTTTGATCTACTCATAATTCCTTTTAGAAGTTGATTATTCAACCTTAAGTCCAACATCTAAGGTGGGTAACCCTTAAATCCACGACGATCATCAAGGGAAAGAAGTGGAAAAACTTCTTGATGCATGATTGATTTATCCAGTCTCGGGATCGTCCATGGGTTAGGACAAGTCCTTGGTGTTCCTTAACAAGGTGCGTATGACCGTGTCGCAATGAAGGAAAATGAGCTGGTTGCTACAAGATTTGTCACGGGATGGTGCGTTTGCACTTGATTATCGTAAGTTAACGAAGCATAAAAACCTTGTAAAGACCATTTTCGTTTCCATTCATGGACCAAATGTTAGAGCGATTAGCCGGCATCGAGTTTTATTGTTTTTTAGTTGGTTTTTCAGGGTATTTTCATATCCAATTTGATCCTCTAAGATCATGAGAATACTACTTTCACGTGCCATACGGAACTTTCGGTACCGTAGTATGCCATTCGGTTTGTGCAATGCTCCGGAACTTTCCAACGTTGGAGGATGGCAATTTTTCTAGATATGATAGAAGGTAAACAATGAAGTTTTTATGGACGATTTTTTTAGTTTTAGGAGTTTCTTTTGCCTCGTGTCGTCGCCAATTGAGATCGGAATGCTTAAAAGGTGGATAGACACCAAATTAGCACTAATTGGGATAAGAGCCATTTCAGTTGGTTAATGAAAGCATTGTTTTAGGACATAAGTTCTCTTGGAAAGGAAATTGAAGTTGATTTGAATGCCAATGTTGATGTAATTTCACTAGCTTCTCTTCAATCCGTCAAACGTCAAAGGAATTCGAAGGTTTTCACACGGGGTATGATGGATTTACTATCGTAGATTTATCATAGATTTTTCCAAATTCTGACCATGTCCCATCTCTTAGAATAAGAACACTCCTTTCATTTTTTCGGATGATTGCATTCTAGCTTTCAAACTTTAAAAAGAAGTTAACGAAGCTCCGTTCGTATTGCTCCTTATTGGGACCAACTTTCTGAAATGTGTGCGATGCAAAGTGATTATGCTATTGGTGCTGTTCTATGGGCAAAGGATTGAGAAAGCTTTTCCGACCAATTCATTACTCATAGGCAAAGACAATGAGTATGAAGAAGAAACGGAATTACAAACAACTGAGAAGGAGATGCTTGCAGTTGTGTATGCTT
Organism: Tanacetum coccineum; assembly: GCA_026074375.1. Lineage (NCBI taxonomy): Eukaryota > Viridiplantae > Streptophyta > Magnoliopsida > Asterales > Asteraceae > Tanacetum > Tanacetum coccineum. The sequence continues at coordinate 30,557 of BQNB010034578.1, forward strand.
TCGAGACATGTTTAGATCATAGCTAATCATGAACAAGAGTGTTGTTTAAACAGACACTCCGCATTGAAATACTTGTTTCAACAAGAAGGACGCCAACGCAAGATTGCTTCGCTGGGTATTACGTACTTCAGGAATTTTGATTTAAAGTTTTCGATAACCAAGGGGTGCTGAAAACTATGCAGCTGACCACCTCTCTCGTCTTGAAAACCCTTACGAGAATGTTTTTGATCCAAAAGAAATTACCGAGACTTTTCCTTTAGAGACCTTAAGTGTGCTAACTTTCAAAGACCAAAGTACCCCGTGGTTTGCCGACTTTGCTTAATACCATATCGCGGGGAAAATTATTAAATAAAGGAATTGTATCCTCAAGAAAAAAAAAAAGTTTTTAATAGATGTAAAACATTATTTTTGGATGGACCTTTTCTTTCAAGACTTTTGCGGATCAAATAATCCGTAGGTGTGTTAATGGCCAAAGTAGCTCTCGAAATCTCGAAGCTTGTCTTAGTGGGCCCACCGAGGGAACCAACTACCGTGCCATCTTTACTGCCTATGAAGATTTTTGATGCGGGTTTTTATTGGCCTACACATTTATAAGGATGCTAAGATTTGTCAAATAACTTGTGATGCTTGTCAATGACAAGGCAAAATCTCTCAACGTGAGGAGATGCCTTCAAATGCAATCAAGTTTGTGAGATTTCGTTTTATGGGGGATTGATTTCTATGGACTCTTCCGTATTAGGGGTAACAAATATTTTCTAGGAGCCGTCGGACTATCTTGCCAATGGGTTTGAAGCGAATGCGCTCCCCCACCCAAGATGCTAGCGGTTGTTGTTTATAGTTCTTAAATATACCTTTTCTCCCGTTGCGGTGCTACGAGAGCAATCATATGCGATCGTGGGACCCATTTTTGTAACGAAATATTGTTAAAGTTTGTTTAATTATGGTGTCTCCCATCGTCTTTCGACTCCTTACCATCCTCAGACGTGTGGTCAAGTTGAAGTCACGAATCGTGGTATCAAATGTATTTTGGAGAGGACGGTTAGGAGTAAAACCGCTGCCTAGTGGTCGACAACTAGATGATGCCTTATGGGCTTTTAGAACCGCTTATATAGACTCCGATAGGATGTAATCAATATTAGTTAGTCTTTGGCACAAAAGCGTGTACTTACCAGTTGAATTAGAACACAAAAGCATTTGGCGCTCTAAATGAATGCAAACTTCGATTTAAAGACCGGGCGATTATCGAAAGATTCAGCTTAATGAACTTAGCGAGCTTCGTGATCAAGCTTCGAGAATTCGTATAACTCTACAAGGAGAAGTCAATGAAGATACACGATTCCAAGTAAAAGACCGTAATCTTCATGTTGGTGATCAAGTCTTGGCATTTTCAATCCGAATTAAAGATTTTCTCCGGAAAGCTCAAATCCCGATGGTCCGGACCTTTCACAATCACTGAAGTTTATCCTTATGGCACTGCCAAGTTGTCTCATGCCGATGGTTCTAATTTCAAAGTCAACTGCCACCGTTTGAAGCATTACTATGGAGGGGTACTCACCATTAGTTATCCCGGACCTCCAGACTTTCCCTAAGGGACATCTAAAATTTAGGGATCGTGTCAAGCTGCGACTCGGTGACCATAACAAAAACAAGCCGCTTCGTGGGAGTTCACCCCATGCTTATCCTTTCTATTTCCTTTCTATTTTCTTATCTAATGTGTTGTGTTGAGAGAGGCTTGTTCTCTTTCCGATTTCTCGATGTTTGTTGCTTGTTTGTTGTGATTTTTGCAGGATTCTCCCAACAAATTCTTTGAAGCCTCTCGTGTCCGGTGTTGTTTCCCGTTCTACTCGAGCTTCTCATCCTTTGTGTGAATTTAGTTTGGGGAGATCCATATCCTTTCATCATTATCGATTAACGTTTATCTTTGCATACTTCATAAACGGCTTAGATTTTCGTAGAGACCCGACTTTAAACATTGAGGACAATGTTTCGTTTTAGTTTGGGGAAGGGAATCTATCGATTTGATGTGCTTGCTTATTGTTTTGTTCTCACGTACCCGTTTTCCCACAAAAATAGCAAAAAATTTAAATTTTTAGTTATAATTAAAAAAAAATTATGTTAAGACAAAAATGTAGGTTTTCCGCTGGTAAGAATAAGAAGTAATTTTTGACCCGATTGTACGTGTTGAGTTCTAGCTTTCTCCCTTAACAATTAATGATGATAGTTTGTGCTAGTCTCATGCAGACTTTAAACATGCTAGACTTGAATCGTTAGTAAATGAAAACTTGTGCTAATCTCAAGTAGATTTTAAATATGCCGAGTTGGAATTTATATGGCTAAGCATTTGCGAATTTCTTTTGCGAAGAACAAGAAATGATAGTATTATTTATAAGTCATGTCATTAAACGTAGAATAGTTGGATTTCTTTCAAGTTCATATGTATTAATTGTGGCTTTTTCTCCCATTAGCTTGTTTCACCTTTATATATGAATGTTTAATAAATAAAGTTGTATGGTTTTTTGGTTAATAATTAGTTAATAGAAGTTTTCTCTAGTTCCTTTGTGATTAGGATGAGTACACATCAGGAATACTTAATTTGGCATACTATATGTATCACAATCGCAAATATTTTGCTTATTCCTTAAAGAGCCTTAGGGTATATGGGATAAGTAGAATTCAATAATAAATCCGAGACTGATAAAAGTTTGCTGCATCTTGCCGGCTCACAACCGATGTTACAGCCTTCTAAAAGGTCGAGGAAAACTCCGAAGTCGAAATATGTTTGCTACATCTTGTCGGAGGCGTGGCCGATGTTGTAGCCTACTAAAGGACTGAGGTATAATAATGTTGCTTAATATTTTTGTCTTACTTTGTGCCTTAAAGAGCCTAAGGGTATATGGTGCAAATAAGATTGGTCCATTTATGTCTTAAAGAGCCTTAGGGTATATGACATGAATGGTGCCTTGCTTAAGTAGCCTAATAAAAGCCAAATTTTGGTTGCCTCGATGTGGACTTTATTCTTGATGACATTTGATCTTTTGAAAAGGGCTAGGAGCTAATTATTGCATTCTTTACCATTACGCTTTATTTTCTGAATTAATAAGTATCGAAACAAAAGTCTTAAAGAGCCTTCGGGTATATGACTTAAATAAAATCCTGAGATACAAAAGTAGGATTTGCGGGAGGAAAAGTAAGTACACAATTAGTATTTATGAGTAGTGTTAGTGTCATGACTTGTAATTAACAATGATCTTGTTTTTAAGCTTAGCATGGGAAAAGTAAAAAATCGGGGATGATGAAGTTATCTTTTAGACACTTAATTGTGCTTTTTATTCTATGATCCTCAAAGTTACCAACAAGGTAATGAAAACATTACATTATGTCAACATACAAATAAGTCGTTAGGTAGTTAATTATCAAGAAAAATCATAAAAAGAGAAAGAAAAAATCTTTGAAAATGGGAAGTCGGGTGTTTTATAACTTGTGATCTCTTATCTCTCTCAAGAAAAAATCTTTGCTACTTCTCAAAGGTTTAGTTTAGGAAAGTTTCGAGGTATTTGGTTATAAGGCATATGATATTGCGTGAGGACACACAATCGTTTAGTTTGGGGAATTTTGATATGTGTAAAATACACATATCCGTTTGTACTTAAAAAAGACCCAATTAAACCCAAAACAGACCAAAAATGGCAAAAATATGCTTGTATTTGTGTTTTGTGTGTGCAGGTACGGATAAGTCAAAAATATCAAGAAAACAATCAAAAACGAGCAAGCCCGGACACGAGAATCAAGAAGAGTACAAAGCCGAAGCCAAAGAACCAAATCCTTAGCTTAAAATCCTTCTATAACATCTCTAAGGACCAATCTTGCTATTTCCGAAAGTTATTTATAAGTTAAAAAGAGGAAAAGAAAGAGAGGGGCCAAATGTGTAACCCTCCCAAAGATCAACAGTTTTAACTATCGAAAAAGGAGCGGGAAAACATTTACTATTCATCGTCTTCTTCATTTCACCCCCATGGTAAAACAAGGGGCAAATCAAAATTAGAGGGTGATTAAGTCAATTCAAGAGGTCTACATCACAAACCCAGGGTCAAATCAGTCTTTATCAAAGGAATCATTAAAGAAGAGCCATGTCATCAATGAAAGAAGCACAAGTTTATGCGGGTTTTTGTGCTAATTCACTCACAAAACTAACACAAACGTCACATCATGGGAATGACACGCTGGCGATCCTTAGATATACATAATTTGATCCAACGGCTACAAATGATGATCAAATGATTGAAGCAATGAATGGCAGAGATTAAAAGTTTGGAGAGCAAGGCAGAGGTCCTAGAAGCTTCAGCTTGGCACTATAAAAGACCTCATTCTCACACACACATGGGGAGTTCTTTTTCTAGTCATTTTTGTAGATCTTTTTAATCTAGTTTTTATGTAATTTTTAATTCATGTTTTTTTTAAATGTAATTTCCTTTTTCAAAGTATTGTAATCAGCTTTCTCAATTAATGAAATTCAGTGTTTAATGTTTTAAATCTTGTTTTCTAAGCTCTCTTTTAAGTCATAAGCTCTCTTATTAAGCCAAATTGTTTCAATAAGCTCATATTAAGCTCTTTCAGTCTATAAGCTGAAATAGAGCTGTTTTAATTCAGTATTAATCTTATCTAAACCTTAAATCAGTTTAAACTTTCATGGATCTTATTGGATCTAAGCTTTTGGAAGGGGATCTTACCTTGGAAGAGATCCCAAGGACTTTTACTCTAGCTTATTACTAAGCTAGAGAGCTTGTAGCTGCCTTAATTGGTTCCTTTTGTTTAGCTAAAGGATCAAGTAAGTCTCTCTTTTCATTTTAGTTTAAATTTGCTTAGTAATAGTTCATATGCTTAATATTTCTTATTTGCTTATTCTCTTGCTTATTAATGTTTAAATGTCTCTTTTAGTGTTATTTAGTTATATGTCTTCATCTGTTTTTGCTTAAGTAGTTATAGATCTTAATCTTTCATTTCTGTCATAAAAACTCATAAAAACCAAAAATATTAGTTTAAGTAGTATAGATCTTAGATTAAAGCTTATTCAGTTGTTAAGTTTAGTTAATTAAGTTTGTTTTAAGCTAGTTTTTATCTGGTACTTAGCACTTGTTCATTAAAATTCTCTTAAAAAGCTTTTCTAAATCCTTTCAAAATGATAAAGGACTGTTTGGTTTAAGTGCACTGTCAAATTGCACTAGCAGTATTAACTTAAGTTAATACTGCTCACTCTTTACACTAGCAGTACTAACCTCAGTTAGTACTGTTAAGCATTTACACTACCAGTACTAACCTTAAGTTAGTACTGTTAGCTTTAATCTTAGCTTTTTCAAATTCAGTAGTTTTAAGTTTTGTTTTAATTATAGCTTATTAAGAATTTAGTCTTCATCTTATAGCTTATTTCATAGCTTAATTCAGTTTTCAAAAGTAAAATTACACTAGCAGTACTTTCACTTGAAAGTACTGCTGAACTTTACACTAGCAGTACTTTCCTCAAGTTAGTACTGCTGAGTTCTTAGCTTAATTTGGATAAGTAATTTTAGGATTTAGCTTATTAAATTCAGTAGTTTTTAAGTTTTCATATAGCTTATTACAATTTAAGTCTTAATTTGCAATTTCTAGCTTATTTCCTTAGTTTAATTTAGCTGTCAAAAGTCATAAAAACCTGAAAATTACAAAAACAGTACTTAGAATACTTAGGATTTAAACTTGTTAAATTAGCTTATAAGTTTAGATCTTATAGCTTATATAGATGAATTAAAAGTTTAGCTAAAAAGTTTTCTATCTTGTTTTAAAGATTTGAGTTTCCTTGCTTATTTCTGAGTTTGTTGTTTCAAGCTTAAATTCAGTAATTTATGAGTACTTCTAGCTTAGATTTTCTTTGCACTTTTAGTTTTAAGCACATCTAAGATTTATTAACATCACTTTTCCTTTTTAGATTTAAAGCTTAAATTGAGCATTTTTATGGTGTTTTTATGTAGAAGTAAGCTCAAAACCTCAACATTCTGTAATAAGCTTAGAACTTCTTAGAAATAAGCTCTTTCTGAGCTTATTTGAGATTTTCAGTCCTAGAAGCTTTTATTAATTTTGTTCCCACTAGTTTCCTCTAAAACTTTGCTTCTTTGAGTTTTTCATAATAAACACTTTTCAAATTTCACCTTAATTCAGGGACTTAGTTGTCTTTTAATCGGGGGGTTAGAATCTCAGGGGTAGATAGTGTAACTTTTCGATCTTAGTTGTTTGCCAGTTAATTCCCCGTCAGTAAGTGTTTTTCCCCGTTAGTCCTTTTCCTTTTTGCATCCTTAGTCCGTGAGTTAAGTTTTTAATAAGTTTATTTAGTTTTAATTAATAATTAGGGTTAAGTTTTAATTAGTTTAATTAAACTTTTATAAAAAGATAAAAATTAGGGCTTTTATTTTTAATAGTTTTCGGCAATTTTTCTTTATTTAGCAAAATTTTAGTTTACATTTTTAGGGGTTTAAAAATTAGTTTACTTGCTTATTTGTCATTTATTTGTTTTTTTTAGTAATAATAGCTTATCCAAAATATCTTTGTTCCATTCAAATCAGGATCCGAACCTAAGCGTGGTTTCAATTTCACTAGTCATTGGGGAAAACGACCCGGGTGATCATACTTACCCGGTTAAACATACGTATATTATATATTTTATATATTATTTTTGTAAATTTTAAACTTTTTACCTTGGTTAAAGGTGAATAGTTGGAATTTACCTAAGTAGTATTATTATTATATATTTTACGTGTGTAAAACTACTGAATCACCACCCATCCCTCTCGTCACTTATACATACAAACACACACTTAAGATATTTTTTCCCTCCCTCATCCTCACTTCGAAATCGCCATCACTAGCTCTCATCCTTCAGTCGTAATCTTGTTTAAGGTATAACTAATAAATCATTCTACACCTCCTAAACTATTCATAACACGAAGGAATTAAGATCATATTCAGTTTTGAACTCGAAAACCCTAATTCTTGAATTAGGGTTTCTCAAAATCAAAAGTGCATAAATCTTTAAATTGATTGAGGGGTTATGATTGCTTTGGAGTATAGAAGACTCATATAATGCAGTTTTATGTGTGGTCATCATATGAATGTGATTATCCTTGTTTAGTCAAAAAATGTGGGTGTTTGGGAGATAATGTAAAATGTTGGTGGGTTTTGTAATATAATGCTTGTTTATCTAATCTAGAATGAGTTTGAATGAAAAAAAATCTTACCCTTGTTTATAGTTCATCGAATGTATGTGCTAAATGTTTAATCATGCTCATTTCTTTGAAAGTTCTTGACGTATCTGTGATAAATGTTGTTATTATTGAGCCTAAAGGTTATCCCTATGTTAAGAATTCTAAAATAAAAAGTGAGAATGCAAAAATCATGTTTGGGAATGTTTATGAGTGAAGAACCGATCTAGTCGTTTTCTTTAAACCGATCTAGTCGTTTTCCTTAAGGAACCGATCTAGTCGTTTTCCTTAAGGAACCGATCTAGTCAAGCCCATTAAGGAACCGATCTAGTCAAGTCCGTTAAGGAACCGATCTAGTCAATTCCATTAAGGAACCGATCTAGTCAATTCCATTAAGGAACCGATCTAGTCAAATCCATTAAGGAACCGATCTAGTCAATTCCATTAAGTAACCAATCTAGTCAATTCCATTAAGGAACCGATCTAGTCAATTCCATTAAGGAACCGATCTAGTCAAATCCATTAAGGAACCGATCTAGTCAAGTCCGTTAAGGAACCGATCTAGCCAAATCCATTAAGGAACCAATCTAAACAAATCCATTAAGGGACCGATCTAGTCAATCTCCTAAGGGACCCGATCTAGTTGTCATTCATATTAAGGAACCGGTCTAGTAATTGTTCTTAAGGAACCAATCTAGGTTTTCTCATCAAGGACCCGATCTAATAGATTTAGACCAAAAACACTTAAGATCAAAATTCCAATTTGAAGGCAAATTAAAACTTAATTTAGCAGGCTAATTAAAATTGGTTAATTATGCTATCTAATTGAGTTAAAATAGGCTTAAAACAAGGTAAAATCAAGGTTAACTAATAAACAACTTAGGTTATCTAAATTCTCTACTAGTTAGAAAAACCACGATTCCTAAATTGTCAAAGAAGTTGCCTTAATTCCTTAAGCACATAAGTCTATCTAAGTTGCCATTCATAGAAATATATCTTTTCAAGTGCTAAAAGTCTTAAAGGTCCTAATTTTCACATCATGATGAAACATGAAACATTCACATAAAAGGTCTGTATTGATTCTTTCTTAAGCAGAACCATAGACATCACAAGAGACCAACAAATTGCATTGGATGATGCTTTAGTCGCTCCTGCCAACTGACTCAAGATTGGCAAAAGCAATCTTTGACTAAGCCCAGATCTCCAGTCTAAAGAATCAACTCTTCAAGTAGTGTATGATGTTTTGAAACTCACTCCCTTTTACAAGGCATTCCAGATCATAGATGATGTTCCAGAAATCTACATGCAAGAGTTTTGGGCCACTGATACAGTTCATCATCACTCGATTCGTTTCAAGATGAACAATAAGAAACATATTATGAATCTAGAGTACTTCAGAGAAATGCTACAAATATGTCATAGACTCCCTGATCAGCAATTCGAGGAACCACCCTTTGAAGAGGCAATTCTCACGTTTCTCAGAGAACTTGGTCACAGTGGAGAGATAAAGGTGATCACTGATGTCAATGTCAACAAGCTGCATCAACCCTGGAGATCATTTGAAGCAGTTATTAACAAGTGTCTGAGTGGTAAAGGTACCGGATATGACATTCTTCGACTATCTCAAGCTCAAATCCTTTAGGGAATGTACCATAAGAAGAACGTAGACTATGCCTACCTTCTGTGGGAGGACTTTGTTTATCAGGTAGAGACCAAGGATGCCAAAAGGAGTAATGAGATGTACTACCCTCGTTTCACCAAGGTCATCGTCAACTTCTTCATGACTAAGGATCAATCAATTCCAAGAAGGAACAAGGTAAATTGGCACTTTGCCAGGGATGATCACATGTTCACCACGATAAATCTTGTCTCTAGGCATGAGGACACACAGATGTACGGTGCCATTTTGCCTGATGTTTTGACAAATGAAGCAATCAAAGATTCCAAATCCTACAAAGAGTACTATGCCATTGCTTCAGGAGCTGAACCTCCAAAAACAAAAGCAAGTGTCAAGAAGAAGCAAGTTAGATCTGACAAGACAAAGACTCCTCCAACTACTAAAGGTAAAAGACTCAAGACTTCAGCAAAGGCGGCTAAACCTGCCAAGAAGAAGCAACCCGCAAAGACGTCTAAAGCTAAAGGTCTAACGGTGCTATCTGAGGTTGCTTTAACAGAAGCTGAACAAATGAAGCTAGCCACAAAAAGAAGCCTCATACAAACTCACAGCTCTCACGCCAGCGGCTCAGGTGCAAATGAAGGAACCGGTAGTATACCAGGGGTTCCCGATGTATCGACTTATGAATCTGATGATGAGCAATCTCTTGGAATTTCAGTGAAGAAGACGATGATGATGAAGTGAATATGAGTGAAGACGATGATGATGATGACAATGATGATGATAATGACAATGATGATAATGATGACAATGATGATGATGATGACAATGATCATGATGATGACGATGCTGATAATCAAGATAAGGATGGTCAAGATAATGAAGATCAAGATGATGTTAATGAGCAGACTGATTCAGACAACGATGGTGATGACTTTGTTCATCCCAAGTTCTCTACTCAAGATCAAGAAGTAAGACATAAGGAAGAAGAAAGTGATGAAGAAATTAAAGGTGCGAGTGTTGAGGAAGAAGAGATGGATGAAGAAGCAGCAAATGAAGAGGATGAAGTGAATGAATTATACAGGGACGTGAACGTCAATCTGGAAGGAAGAGACACTGAAATGACAGATGATCCACTGACTAATGTTAGGGTACTCAAGTAACAGAAGATACTCATGTGATAATCACCGCTCCGGTCAATCCTGAAGGTCAACAGCAGAGTTCTTCTGCGTCATCTGGCTTCGTTTCTAACATGCTCAACCCTAGTCCAGACACAGGTTTTGACTCTATATTTAACATTAACACTAATTTAACTTCTTTGGTAGATGTTCCGGTTACTACTATTGTTGAGACACCTCTTTCGTCTGCTACAACACTTCCTCCACCACCCACTCCTCTCATTTCACATTTGCAACAAACACCTGCTCCCACACCAACAACTGTTCCAAGCTCCTCCCTACAAGATCTTCTAAACTTTGGCTCTTTATTTGGGTTTGACCATAGACTAAAAACTTTAGAAGACGACTTCTCGGAATTCAAGCAGACAAATCAATTTGCTGTAACATTTTCTTTGATTCTCGGCATTGTTGATGCGTATCTTGCCAACAAGATGAATGAAGCCGTCAAAACAGCTGTTCAAATACAGTCAGACAGACTCAGAGAGGAAGCTCAAGCCGAAAATGAAGACTTCATCAATAAAGTTGATGACAACATAAAGAAAATAATCAAGGAGCAAGTCAAAGAACAAGTTAAGGCACAAGTCTCCAAGATTTTGCCGAAAATTGAAAAGACTGTAAATGAACAACTCGAAGCTGAGGTTATGACTCGTTCATCCAATGAATCTAAGACATCTCATGCTGTAGCCGCCAACCTATCTGAACTAGAGCTAAAAAAGATTCTCATAGACAAGATGGAGAGCAATAAGTCAATCCACATATCTGATTAACAGAAGAATCTCTACAAAGCACTGGTTGACGCCTACGAAAGTGACAAACTTATACTTGACACTTATGGAGATACTGTCTCATTCAAAATACGATGAGATGATGAGGATAAAGACGAAGAACCCTCCGCTGGATCAAACCGGGGGTCCAAGAGAAGAAGAGCTGGAAAAGAACCAGTCAACCAATGCACCAAAGGAAAAGACCTCCAAGACAACTGGCAAGTCAACTAAAGGGTCCAAATCTCATCACAAGTATGCTGGCTAGTTTTCTCAAGCAGAGGAGCCAATGCACACTACCAAAGATTTAGAAGAACCCGCACATCAGGAGTTCAAAACAGGAGTTACTGAAGATCAACCTGATGAAGAGACCTCTTAGCTTCCTGATTGGTTTTAGAAACCAGCAAAACCTCAAACTCTCGATCGTGATTGGAACAAGACTTTGCCTGATGCTCATGGACCTATTTAACCTTGGCTAAGCTCTTTGGCCTAGATGGAAGATCCGCGTGAGTCGTTTAATGAGTTGATGGACACTCCTCTTGACTTCTCAACATTCATGATGAACTGGCTTAAAGTTGATACTCTAACTCTAGAATTATTAGTTGGTCCAACATTCGGGCTGATGAAAGGATCATGCAAGAGTTTGGTAGAACTTGAATATTTCTTTGAAGAAGTCTACAAGGCAACCACTGATCAATTAGACTGGAAAAATCCTGAAGGTCAGCAATATCCTCATGATCTGCGAAAGCCACTTCCATTGATACCTAATTCTCGAGGTCGTCGTGTCATACCTTTTGATCACTTCATCAACAATGACCTAGAGTATCTAAGTGGTGGTGTCTCAAGCCTAAAATATACAACTTCAGTAACGAAGACCAAGGCTGCAGATTACGGGCACATCAAATGTATTAAAGATTTGGTCCCTAACAGAATGTGGAGTCAAGTGCCAGTTAGCTACGACAAACATGCACTCTGTGGAATCTCACATTAGGGGCGAAAACGACAACAATTCTATGGATTTGCTGCTAACAGGGAATATGCTCGAGATGTCTACTCCAAACGGAGAATCATTGCTGTCACAAAGCTTCGAATAGTCGAATGGCATAATTACAAGCATCTGGATTGGATCACTGTTCGTAGAGATGATGAAAAGCTGTACAAATTCAAAGAAGGCGATTTCAACAAGCTTCGCATTCAAGACATCGAAGACATGCTGCTTCTTCTTGTTTAAGGCAAGTTGACAAATCTCACTATTGAAGAACGTCTAGCTTTTGATGTCTCCTTGCGAATGTTTACAAGAAGCGTTGTCATCCAAAGGTGTGTGGAAGATCTTCAATTAGGTGTCGAAAGTTACCAAAAGAAGCTCAACCTCACAAAGCCGGATACGTACAGACCAGATCTTAAACGAAGGGAAGCTTATACAGCATACTCCAATCCCAGAGGTTTCATTTACCATAACAAAGATAAGAAGAACAGATTGATGCGTATTGATAAACTACACAAGTTTAGTTACGGTACACTCAATGATGTTCGAACTGCTCTTAATGATCGTCTAAAGGGAATTCGGATGCAGAATCTGCCAAAGACTATCTGGAGACAATATGATAAAGATAAAGCAGGAGCTATGATCTAGTCAATTGATAAACAGCTAAAGACCAAGAGGATTATGCAGAGTCTGGAAAAATTTGTTGGTGGGAGACCGTACGAGGGAGACTTTCGGCTGCTACAAAGGACCATATGATTTATCATATGATTTGCTCCTCATAACAGGTCAAACCTTGTACGTAATAAATAACTTGTGAAATCTGTATATTTGTAGTGTAGACATTATGGTGATATTAAGGAGTGCTCGAGTACAAAATTTTCAAGAATTTCTTAGTAAATTCAAAAAAATTCAAATTATTGTACTCAGCACTGTCTTATATACCCTCAAAAATTAAGGGGGAGCATTAAAATGTTCCTGTTAGTTAATGTGTCACATTTTGTCCCCAAAAGTTTAATCAATTGATATCCAAAATATCAAGGGATTAACATTTTGGATAAGTGGAAAAAATATGATTAAACTGAATCTAATATGTATTGAAATGTGATCATATAAAATGGACTCAATGCACTCCACACTTAGCATGTACTACGATTACGATGCACATGTTAAGGGGGAGCTTTTTGTGATGATGAAAAACTCTCAAAACTGATAAAATCTTTTCTGAGATAGTCTATATCAAAACACTTGATTGAACTTTCAATGAACTATTTGGAAGCATTGTGATGGAATACCCAAAAGACCGACCATGTACTTAAGTTTATGGAGTATAAGTGCGTTAGCATCTAGAGTATTAATCAAAATCCCATGATCCAGGCCAGAAAAGGAGGCGAATCTAACACCAGGGATATCCAACTAGTTATGTAAGTGTAGAAGTACCTTAGTAGATACAAAAGGAGAAAAAGTAAGAAACGGGAATAATGCCGACTCTGAGATCATGAGCTAACACTAGAACAAACCCCAACAAGTAGTGTATAGTATTATGCAAGTCTCGGTAAGCATTGCGATGATGGTTTGAAATGATGAAAAATAAATGTAAGGATAAAGTGAAAAAAAAAGAAGGTCCCTCACATACACTAGTATGCCATAAAAGAACCAACCGGGGTCATCTACATAGACGCTGTTGGACAGGGGGGGTTAGAAACACTAAGTTTGTTGTCTACATTGAAGACAATCATGGACCCATTTGACAACCAACCACAACCCTCCCTAGCCACGTCAAGGTCCTCCTCATCAGACTCTTGTTTCATCCCATAGAGATTGCGCACTGCATTTCTAATCAACTTTCCACGTCTGAGACTATTGAATTGAAAAGTCGGCAGTCTGCTCCAACCTTCGACATCAAGTTAAAAGGGGCTAAAACACAGAAAAGGTGCACTAAATGAGTCTGAGAGCCAAAAGAATCATCCATTAATTCATATTAGGACACATTGTCACTAATATGCTTGCTAAATATCATCACAATGTGAATAACAAGACACATATATTAAGAGATCCTGTACGCATTAATCCTTGTGATTTTGCTGGAACTCGTAGTGGATTACTCACATTTAAGAGGAAAATCCCTAGCTATGAGCCAACGCGTCAAACAAGCTCATGGTAGATGACCTTCTTGTGCGAATTCTATATGAATCAAACTGTGACAACTGAAAGAAACGAGGATGCCATTCTACAAGAATCAAACTTTTTCCAGGTATGAATTAAACGGTTATGAATGAATTTTTGAAATGATTTTAACACTCTCGATGTGTTCAACAAAACCACTTAAAGCATGACACGTCGATTAGATTTTTCAAATGATTTTTCTATTCATCCAGTGAGACAGTTTCAACTCAACTGGTTCACTCAAATACTTTATGCGAGGTTGTCTGCAGTTGAGACGTTCTGTAATGAGAACATGTTAGTTTTGGATGAATCAAATACCAATGTTTAGGAAAGATTACATACAATTTCATCTTGAAATCCTGTGAAGGAGTATTCTTTTTCATAAATGGAATTAGCTAACTTGATCATAGGTCGATCCTTACGGATTTGAAGGTTACTCCAACCAAACACGGGCGAATGACAAAGCCATATTTGTCCCCCCGCTTTATTGCTAACTGTTTTAATGTAGGATACTTAAAGATGGAGGTGAAGGTACCTGATTCCAGCCAACTCAAAAGATTCATAGCCACATGCTCATACCCGACCGACAAACATAAAGACATCATGAAAGCTCAAGTACATGTTTTAAGACTTCCGCTACTCTGATACCGTACGTCTTTCTTGAAGTGACGAAGTATTAAAGTCAAAGAATTTCAAAGAAGTTTTCTTCACTCTGATACCGAACGTCTTTCTCGAAGTGACGAAGTGTTAAAGTTAAAGAACCTCAAGAAAGATGCATTATTAAAGCTTTTCAAGTTTACATATCAAGAAATGTATGAGCATGTCGGTCCAGAAGTTACAAGTTCACAAGATGGAAAAGTTTACAAGATGGCGAAACGAGATTATGCTTGGTTGATAATCTCAAAGTGTTCAAGATCACATTTTCATATTCAAGTCAAGATAAATGAACAAGCTCAAGCCTAAAGTTAAATGATCACTACATCAACTCACAAGTTAATGATTGAAGTTAAAGACACGAGCCAACGACTAAAGCGTAAAGCATAGTATGCTGTTTAAGATTTTGTAGCCATGGATGACCTCCTTATTGGGAGATTGTTAGGAATACGAAATTCCTAGGAAAGTTTTGGTTGTGATCTGTAAAATCCCGTGAAGTACTTTCTCAGTTTGATCAAGAATAGTAAAATCCCGTGTAATCT
Organism: Tanacetum coccineum; assembly: GCA_026074375.1. Taxonomy (NCBI): domain Eukaryota; kingdom Viridiplantae; phylum Streptophyta; class Magnoliopsida; order Asterales; family Asteraceae; genus Tanacetum; species Tanacetum coccineum. Next base: position 45,681 of record BQNB010034578.1, read on the forward strand.
TAAAACTCATTCACTTAATTCAAACATCAATTTATCACAACAACCTCTTATCACTGAATGATCAAAATATTATCTTTTCTCATCAAATTGAAACGGATTCTATTATTCCACTTGGACAAAAGAATACTCTTGTTGAGTACATGATACTCTCCAATGCTGACAATCGTCCACCAATGTTGGACAAGGACTTGTATGATTTGTGGTAAAGTCAAATGGAACTTTACATGCAAAATAGAGAACATGGGAGAATGATACTTGAATCAGTTGAAAATGGTCCACTCATTTAGCCTACTGTGGAAGAATATGGAGTGATCAGAACTAAGAAATATGCTGAATTATCTACTGCTGAGAAGATTCAAGTTGATTGTGATATGAAAGCTACCAATATCATTCTTCAAGGCCTACCTGCTGATATCTATTCACTTGTGAATCATCACAAAGTTGATAAAGATTTATGGGAGAGATTTCAATTACTGATGCAAGGTACTTCTTTGACTAAGTAGGAGAGAGAATGTAAGTGTCACACCTTACCAAGGCGGAAACGCGAGGCGCGACAAGAAAGGGAATCATCACAACACAGTGGCGTCTATATAGAGAAACTAAATCATGCAAATAATACAAGGTATAGACACACAGTGTCATGAAAATACCCAAACACATCAACAACATCCAAAAGGTGTCTGACATTGAAATGAAGGTAGTTCATGCCAACGTCATGACATGCAAACATTCATACATCCTAACAAAGCAAAACAATTAACATTCATCATCCAAAACAAATAACGAAATCTAGATAACTAAACTTCGCCAGCTGCCTACGGTCCATCTATCCACTTTTCCTAACTTTAATGTCATCCTGCTGAACACCTAAAAATGATGCTTATATGTCAACACAATGGTTGGTAAGAAACATAGGTTTTCAGACACACATATTTAATCAATTTCCAAAACAATTTAACCAATCACTATGATTATAAAATAATACATTTGCATGACAATTATGCTAACTAACATACAAGCTAACATGCAATTCAATCCAATCAATCATTCAAACACTAAGCAGATGACCACAATCGCTCTTGGATCATACCAAATCTCTTTCCCTCTAGCTCAGGCCATGGATACCCGCAAGTAATCCTCCTGACTATGCAACAATTCCTTCTACTAAACAGGCCATGGATACCCGCAAGTAATCCTCCAGACTTAGTTCACACATCAATATCACATCACATAACATGTAGCATATAACGCATATCAGTCACATAATAGTCCATGCATTTACACTAACACATAATCATAGCAATTTAAAACTCATTTCAATACTTGCATCATTTCCATCCCAAGTTTAAAACACAATAAAAAGTGGGACTATGTAACTTACCTGAATGCTTAAAACGCAGCTTCCAAGCTAAAAGCTCTAGTCCATGTAACACACATATGATGGATGTCTAAGGGTTTGATTAACTATCATGGGTCACCCCGACACCATGCCCAACCTTAACCACTTCATTAACACATTACACTAGTTAACTACAATTTATTAAAAAATGCAGAATTTTAGTGTATCTTTACTAACTTAAAAACCTTACTTGCTGACCTTCATAAATTATATAAAAAAATCACCTAAGTTCATTTATGAGTTTACTAACTACCTTGTGATTCCCAAATTCTCATTGCATGTGCAACTATCTGAAATAAAATCCAACTTCAAAACTATCCCAATTCAGATCTGATTGCATACTAAAATGTATGTCCCTAATTACCCTACTTAGACACACAATCAGAAGCTATTCTTCTAGGGTTTCTTTATATACATATAGAACTTAATCACTTTAGATTGGCTATCCCTAATTCCATTTTTAAGTTAGGGTTTTACCCTCCTAAACATGACCTAATTTAGACCCATACTCACTGTTTTGTAACCAATATTTAACAAACTTCCAAAACTCCAAATCATTCGAGGCCGGACTTTTTGGAAAATAGACTCTTTGAACTACAATTTAATCACTTGAAACATATTAGAACATGTTTTTAACATCTATATATCATCAGTTGAACACAGCCCTAAATTCTGCTCAACTCTAAATCATGTTCTAACGCAAACCCTAACGTGCAACATGCACGATCACAACCTTAAACTAACCTTAATCATCATACCATCATTAAAGTTCATATATAATATGTATTTTATTTAAACCCTAGATCCATCATATTAATTGTTACATGATTTAAAGAAAACTAAACAACTAGGGTTTACGAACATACCTAAATTCTTGATTCTTGAAACACTAAATCACCAACTTGATCTTGATAAAAAAAATCTTTTTTTTTCTTTCTTGAGGGTTTCGGATGATCACAAGGGTGAGGGAGAGAGAAAATTGTTTTTAGGGTTTTATTGGTTTTGTATTTATAATCCTTAGAATCCCAATTATAGTCAAACTTTGTTTTTTTTTTCATTTCCCCTATAACCGGTCGACTAAACACCCCTTTATTTATTTTTATACTTTTTATATTTAATTATTAATTAACAAATTTTCTTCATTACCTTAAGTTCTCATAAAAACCTAAGCTAATTTAGGTAAACCTTTTTACTTAAATGCTACTTACTAAACTTTCTAAAAATAACTTTTCATTTCACATTTCACTTTCTATATTTAGAAAGTCTACTATAAATATCCAAATTTCACTCACTTTACTTATTTCCATCATGATACATTTCCCATAAATGCTTAACACAAAATCATCCAACTATTGACGTAGCATTGCATGCAACACGCCATTCCTTTCCATTATCACTATACGTGAACAAATGGAATACTCATCACCAAACATAAACGCACTCAAAATGAGATGACCTTACATATCAAAATGATATCATGCACCTATTCAAACCAATTATCACACATATATTGCACATAACATATAAGAAAATCACATAAAATGAACTCTTAGCCATTTCTAAAGGTATCACTATCCTGATTAAATCACAGATGTCACTGTATCCCCTCTTTGAGGAAATCTCGTCTCGAGATTTAACTAGTAGGCTCAACAACCCAGTCCACGAACAACTGTGGATACTTAATCCTCATCTGGTCTTCCTGTTCCCAAGTAAACTCAGGACCATATTTAGAATTCCACCTAACTTTCACAAGCGTTATTTTCCTATGTTTTAACTTCTTAATTTCTAGATCCATAATCTTTACAGGTTCCTCGACAAAACGAAGTGTCCTGTCGACCTTTATCTCATCCAATGGCACATGCAAACTAGCATCCGCCAAACACTTCTTTAGATTTGACACATGAAAAGTGTCATGCACGCTATTCAACTCCTCAGGTAACCTCAACCTATAAGCTACAAGGCTAATCCTTTCAAGGATTTCAAACGGCCCTACATATCTCGATGCTAACTTACCCTTCTTTCCAAATGCACTATGCCCTTCCAAGGCGACACCCTTAATAATATCCGATCACCCACCTTAAACTCTAACGGTTTAAGTCTTTTATCCGTATAGCTCTTTTGACGATCTCTCGCCGCTTTGAACTTTTCATTTACCAACACTACCTTATCAGTCATTTCTTGTACTAACTCAAGTTCAGTCAAACTACTCTCCTAATCTCTGCCCATAGAACAGGTGACCTACACTTCCTTCCATACAAAGCTTCAAACAGAGCACACCGAATGCTCAAATGATAAATCCCACTAAAATCGATAACATATGCCCTCATTATATCTTCCAAAGTCTAAATTATATGTTCAATTTGTCCATCCGCTTGAGGATGCTAAGTAGTACTCAAATCCAATCGCGTCTCTAACACTTTCTGCAGCGTCTGCCAAAACAACGAGGTAAATCATCTATCTTAATTTGAGTTGATCGTCACCAGAATCCCATTCCTTGCTATTATCTCATCAATATAAATCCTTGCCAACTTCACATCTTGAAATCTTCTTGTATAGCTAGAAAATAAGCTAACTTGGTCAGTCTATCGACCATCACCCCAATCACATCATACTCACTACTTTAAACTTAGAAATTTAGTGATAAAATCCATGGTGATTCTATCTCATTTTCACTCAAGTATATGAGGCTGTTGCAGCAAGCTAAAAGTCTTTGACATTGCAGCCTTTACCTCTTAAACAAATCTGATAATTGTTGACATAGGTAGTTATATCCTTTTCTACACGTGGCTACCAATACATGTCTTCAAGGTTATAGTACGTCTTATCCGCTCCCGCATGTACCAAGTATCTTGATGCATGGGCCTCATCCATTACACTTCCTACCAATAGAACCTAAATTCGATCCATAAAGTACAAACCATCGTCTCCTTTTCTTTCCATCTGTTGATCTAAACCATGTAGCCTTTCTACGAGTACGTTCTCTTGCTTGAACGCCTCATTTTGGGCTGCCAGTATCATTCCTCTTACTCATCCTGATTTCACTCTCTTCTTTCTACTTAACGCATCACTCACTACATTCTCTTTATCGAAGTATGACACAATCATTCTTCAATGTTTGAAAAGCCTCTTCTTGTTCCACGCTCAACTCATACTTCTGATTCCTCTTAGTTAGGGAAGTAAAGGGGTTCAACAATCTTAAAAAAATTCGCAATGAACATCGGTAGTAACCTGCCAATCCTAAGAATAATCATCCAATTCCTCACTGCCTCACTCTTACTCATGTCCATGTGAATACGTTATGGTTGAGCACGTGACCAAGAAAATGCACTTCTTCTAACCAAAACTCACACTTAGAAAATATAGCATACAGTTTCTCCTTCCTTAGCGACTCCAACACTAACTTCAAATGAACTTCATGTTCCTCTTTTGACTTTGAGTAGGCCAGAATGTCATCAATGAATACGATGACAAACCTACCTAAGTACGGTTTACAAACCCGGTTCATTAAGTCCATGAAAACCGCAGGTGCATTGGTTAACCCAAAAGGCATAACCGTAGACTCAAAATGTCTGTATCTTGTTCGAAGTGCGGTCTTTGGAATGGCATCCTCATGCACTCGTAGCTGATGATAACCTGACACAAAATTTATTTTTAAGAAAGGACATGCTCCTCGTAACTGATCAAACAAGTCATCAATCCTAGGGAGTGGATAACGGGTTTTAAGAGTTAATTTGTTTAACTCCCTATGATCAATACACATGTGAAAAGAACCATTCTTCTTCTTCATGAATAACACAGGTGCTCCTCATGGAAAATGACTAGGTCGTATGAAACCCTTGTCTTGCAACTCTCAAAGTTATTCAGATAATTCTTGCAAATCCGAGGGTGCTAGACAATATGGAGACTTCGCGGCTGGCGTCGCTCCATGAACCAAATCTATGTGGAACTCAACTTGTCGTCATGGTGGTCATCGACAAATCTTCCAGAAACACATCAATAAATCTCGTACGACGGAAATATCACTCAATTTCAGTTCATCTACCTTTGTGTTCATTAAGGTTTTCACGACTCCTTGAGTACGTTCACCATGACCCGAAGTATCGCATCACCTTCCAACGGTATTCTAACCACCTTCTCATGACATACTATTACAAAATTCCTCTTGGACAACTAATCTATTCCCATAATCACATCAAAGCTTCCACGACTCAACCGTGTCAACGAACTTCAAGGGTTATGAACAATCAAATAGGATAACAAACGAATGTCGAGTCAAAAGCTAGAATGGATATAGGAGATTCCACATATGCAAATAGGCGTGGATCAAATGACATAAGAATCCTTTGAAAGAAAGGATACGTATATGCACCGAGTGAAAACGCAACGAAAGAAAACCAACAAGCGTACCACGACAAATGAACACA